>CAKALG010024344.1:0-10623 GCA_916700815.1 Helicolenus hilgendorfi
AGGTCCAGTGTCATATTAACATCAGGTCTAAAGGTGTAAACAGTGTTGGGCAACTTACTCCGAAAGTGTAATAAGTTAGTTTTTACTTATCACTCAATTTAAAAGTAACAATATTGCAATATTGCTTATTACTTGGTATCAAAAGTAATACTATATTAATTTTTCTACCGCATAATATTACAATGCAATATTAAGATGCTGCTTTGTTTTTGGTTGTTTGACACATTTTAATTGCAGCATTATAAACTCTCTCAGTTTCAGCTGAGAGGTAAAACCAGACTGTTAACAGTTATTTATTTACAGGTATAATGTGTTCACTGAAATTCAGGCACTTTGCTGCTTGAGAGTCATATTGCTTGGTGCAACAATCTTCTAGCTCATTACTAATATTGCTTTTTACACCTCTGATACATTTCTTGGCTTTGTCTTTGCGGAAGCAATAAGCTACTCAAGGCTCTCTTACATTTTAGATTGATTTGAGGTTATTTTGGAACAGCTAAGCGGTTATTGTATTGTTATAACCCTTAAGATTTCAGTTCTGGTTGATTTAATGACAACTGCGGATAGGCTACTGGTGGAAACGCTAAGAATGTTTTAATAACACAAGTTCCAAAGTTCCGTTCAAAATGACACGTTTGTTAATCAGTGGGAGAAGGACAAGTTTTTAAAAATGTGATTAAGACTACTTATGGTGGGCGGGTGGAAAGTTGGGAGGGTCCAACAAACACAGGACTTTCAACCAGGAGACCGGTGTTCGAGATCATTGTTTTGTAAGTTCCGTTAATGACTTTTGTCACGCGTTGTGTAGTGACGGTTGCCATCTGATTGTTTCCGTACGTGTTTTACTTAGTATACATACTTATTGTAAGCCCAACCATGACGAAAATAATTTACTATAAATTATAAAATTGTGCTGTGTTCATTTTAAAGTTCACATCTACAGATGGGTACAATTTGTGCCAAATAAAACAAGCACATTGTGTCCATTACTCCCACCAACGTTAGCTTTGGGCCAACAGAAACTTTTGATTGTGTCACACAGCAATAAGTTAATTACTATTAAGTTGAAGCATTTACTGAAAATCAGCTTTATATTGGTAAATTTTGACATTTTTAAAAATGTCCAGTGTTCCCGCTGTGATTATCAGTATGTCATTATGTGCTACATGCATATTCGACAGCTCTTGTCTTTAAAATTTTGTGCAGAGTAAGTATGCATCATTTTCTGTGAATCCCTTGCGAATGCCAGTTGGATCCAGTGCGGGAATTGCAGACTCCACCACTGACATTACAAACTACTATATGGAGAGGTAACCAATGGGTGTAATTACATTTAATGGCTATAGCAGAATAAATGCCAGCCATAAGTACTATACAATAAAGCTAGGTTTCCTAAGGACTATAACTTTAAAATCCCAAACCGTCAATAGTAGGCTATATTAGTAAAGTCGGTGGATTACAGAATGTGTTAATGCACTCAAAGTTTCAACTTCTAAATGCTGATCCCGACAACTTCGTAAACTGAGAAGATTATTTGGGATGTTGTGTCCCCTTCTCTCCTTTTTGTAGACATATAATGTGCTCAGTGACTCGCCCTGGGCTTTATTAGAGAAGAATTATTGCCGGAGTATTTTGCTTGAGAACAATTCTGTTCCTTCAACGGAAGTTCCCCGAAGTCAGAGTTTTCACGAGAGCATTGCCTCTAATTTCACCATCAGACACTTGCAGTGTTGCACAATATGCATCATTCTCTTGTTAGGTGCATTAAGGGATTTCTGGTGTGACACATTGTCGTAATTCACCTTTTTGTTGTTCCCACTTTAAACTGCATCGCCTACTTCATATTTCATACAGTAAGTAAGTTCACAATACCCTTTTACTTCTGCCAGAAATATGACATGATCATAACAGCATTCAGCTGGGTATTACATGTAAATTAAATACAAAGAGAGCAAAATATCCCTCCAAAGAAAATCAGTTTCTCGTCCTGTATTATAAATATTGTGTGGCTGCATTGCATGGTGGTCTATTGAGTCTAATTTCCAATGGAAAAGGAGAAATCTGTGTACTAACCTGTGCCAAACAGGAAATGGCTTGTTGAGCTACAAAAGCTTGAAGGAAATTAATTAAGCAATTTGTTGCTGAACGCTCTCTGAAAGGTAAGAATACTATTTCTGTGGGGAACTAAGTGGTCGTAATGTTTCCGGGCGTTTATCAGTTTTAATGGGTCATTAAAGGAGAAGGAAATAGCAGAGTGCACTCAGCCTTCCTACATGAACAAGACCACGATCACTGGGTTTTGCCATATTCGGATAATCATTTGCAAAGCTGCTCGTGTCTCTGAAATCAATATCTCTTCATGTGTTATTTACACGCTTGTCATACCAAAAAGAAAGTTGCTTTGATTTCTTGGGTTTCCAAAAATCCTGGTAATATAAGAATATTAGTTGGGTTTTCAGAAAGATATGAATGAAATGAGCATACATGTTTGATACCCAAATTCTTCTTATGATTTTTCAGTAAGTAAAAATAAGACATAGTTAAAACTGAATAATAAACACCTGAACTAAAGTAGTATACTATTGGGTACCCTCATCACTTTTTGTTATATCTCACAGGTGCTTTATTCCATCGTTCCAATTTTTCATGATGTTGTCAATCAATTTGTTCCTAATGACTTCATGTCATTGTTTTTATGTTTCTGTAATTAGTGCTTTTTAAATAATCATTTTAAATACCAATGTCTTGAGGCCCTGGGGGATCCAAGTCAAAAGCATCCAATTATGCAGTTTTAATTGATAAAATAGAATAAATAGTATCACACAGTATCAGGGGGGTAGGGGACACTGTCAATCAATGTGAAGGAGACAGGCACAGATGCAGCAGACACAGATTTCCTCATGTCCTCTGTCTATTTTCGTTTTACACAACATGCAAATTAACTTGTCAAAAATCATAATAATCTTTTTTTTTTTTTCTTCAGATGACATTGATTACATAACTAACTGGAGACCATCTTGCAATGGGACAAGCTGTTTTCATACACCGTTTGTAGCTTTACCGACGAACAAGTAATGCACTGTAATTCGTATATATCCCACAAAACCAATTTGTATGTAATTCACGCAATTGGTAACCAGGAAGTATAAAGAGTGACAAACACTGCAAAGGGAGGAGGTTGCTCTGACCACACCCACCTTCAAACTTGGCCATCATTTTGCTGTCTACTACATATCTGTTTCAAGTTTTATGACTGCATCTTGCACAGATGCAACGCTATCATGGTCACAAAAATCTGTCCACACAAACACACACATACAGACTCACAAGGTGAAAACAATACAAAGTTAACATTTTGCTCTTTGCTGTCAAAGTAAATGCAATACTAACGCGTTAACACAAATTTGTTTTAACGCCACTAATTTCTTTAACGCATTGACATAACTTTGCGAAAATCCGACAGGCCGCCGTTAGGCCCGACCACTATTCGATATTTTGGAGGTTGTACCGCACTCAGTCTTAAAGCTAGAGTGAAGATACTGGCATCAGAAACTAGAAAATGTAAGGAATCCATTGGTACCAACCATGTCATACTAGCTGGTCTCAAAGGAGGTTAAATAACGCTCCAAACTTGCGTTAAATTTTGGCAAGGAAAGATTTGCATGGCCATTTTCAAAGGGGTCCTTTGACCTCCGACCTCAAGATGGGTACCCACGAGTCTCCCCTTTAGAGACATGCCCTCTTTAGGATAATCACATGCAGTTTGGGGCAAGTCATAGTCAAGACAGCACACTGACAGCTGTTGTTGCTTGTTGGGCTTGAGTTTGCCATGTTATGATTTGTGCTTATTTATTTATGCTAAATGCAGTACCTGTGAGGGTTTCTGGACAATATTTGTTAGCGTTTTGTGTCGTTATGTGATTTCCAATAATAAATATAAACATACATTTGCATAAACGCAAGCATATTAGCCCACTCCCATGTTGATCAGAGTATTAACTACTTGACAGATCTTCCTTTAAGGTACATTTCGAACAGATAAAAAATGTGTGATTAACATGCGATTAATTGCGTTGAAGGACAATCATGCGATTTACCGCAATTAAATATTTGAATCGATTGACAGACATAATTTTGCTGTGATGGTTGTTTCTTGCAGTAGGTTATTCTTAGGTTCCTCAAGGTGCCCAGTCTGTAGTCCTTGTATGTTAACTCCGTTGGTAAGATGAGGGTTAGTTTTATAAGGAAAAGGCACACTGCAGTACTCCTTTTCTACTTGCCTTAGATCACCTGTACAGGGATCTGACTCGGAAACAAAAAACAGGATTACAAATTATTAATGTCCAGATTTGAAACACTACTAGAGAGAGGTATAGCATCCATTGCTTCGACATGTCTCTGCTAGCCCGAGCAGCTGCCACTATTTACTCTGCTGCACTGTGTTCCGTTGATAGAAAATAGATGAGGTGCTAATTGATGCGTGCGACCAGTAGTTCTCCATCCTGTGTAAGACACGGGCTTTGCTACAGAGGCCCCTTTGTCCTCAGATTCTCCGTATTGATTTCCTGGCATATGCTTGGTTTTCTTGTATGGTACAATTTGTAAGATCCAGAATGTTTGGACAGCTTAGCCGCTTCATATAGACACACAGAAGTCTGTAGGAGAAAACGCATGGCTTCGCTTTGCCAGAAAGGAGTCGGGCTAAATGATTTTTTTTGTGCTTCTTTCTCAGCTGGATGGTCTTTAAACTAGCTTCCCCAGGAGATTTACATTTTAGGATAGCAGTGGTTTTGATGACTACCTGAGGGAAACACTGTTTAAACATGTAATAGAAGCTCTATCCAAACCACACTTCCTTCGAGCAGAAACAGTACGAGCTCGAGTCATTGTGCAGCGCTAGAATTTTTTCCTTCCTCACTTAGTCACAAAGCTTTCAAGTGGATATCAGACTGTGCATAATGTTTCGGAATATTTATGCATGCATGTGAATATGAGTTAGCCTGGGATTTCAGTGCATTTAAGCACATTTAAGCAGTCCAGACCCGCTTCGATCCCATAAGAGTTCAGTCTCCGACTAGGTTCTGCAGGCAGCCAATTACGCAGCAGGTGTAAAAGGCAGGTAATATCCTGTGAAAGCATCCAGTAAGCTCACACACTCGCACACTAATTTGATGCTGTTACATTAATTCTGTGGATCCGCATTCTGGCGTAAACTAATCACAGGAGAAGAGCTTCTCATTCTCAGCGAGCCTCGGGCATCTGTCACATTTGTAGTTAGAAATCCACAAACAGTATACTGCAGTCAGTGCTTTTATTACTGCAAGAGTTTCACCTAAACAACATATACATTAAAGGAATTAAGTAATTATCGATCTTTCGCTGCTGACGAGTGCAAACTGCAGCAATGCTGGTCCGACTGAGGAACCGGATCTTTTAAGAAATTAGTTTGTATTTGAAAAAAAGCTCAAAACAATGTGATTAATCGATTAGTTGAATGACAGAAAAACTCATTTATCAAGAAAAAATGTGGAATATTTACTGGTTCCAACTTTTTTAGATGCCGCTTTTAAATGCTTTATATATTACTGATTGAATACCTTTAGATTTTGTATTGTTAGTTGGATACAAAATAAAAGGCCATTTTGTCACATTGGTCTCTGCTGTTTTTGACAATTTTATTGGCCTAACAATATAATCAACTCATCCCAACTCGTCACAAACTGCCGCTTTGTCGCGCCACTTGGCACAAAACCACTAAGTTAGGTTTAGGCTGTGCTGTAGAACTTGACCGGTCTCCTTCTTGAATCCGGACTTCAGTCCACTTTTTTGAAGTCTTGCACTTGTCTTGGACTCGTGCCTTGTTGGACTCGGACTTGTCTTGGTCTCGAGCTCGGCTATTGAAAGCGGTCGAGTTGTTCCTAGCTGCTGATATGATATATTTAACCTTTAAACTTTATTAAACAGTTGATGGTTGCTTTAGGAGCTGCTGCAGCACACCTACTTCCTCGTCCACGCTATTTGCATCAATAATATTCTCAATAAATACATTTAAAATGAAAATTGAATGAAAATGTCCTTGCTTGTGGGCATGTTGAGGGTGGTCCCCTGGGTAGAAATGTCAGTAGCACATATCGGATCAAATTCAAGGTTTATGAATGTAACGTTAGACTGTAATGGTCCTCGAACCTAAATTCTGTGCATTGATGAGTTTGAGGTTACCAGATAGATCAATATTGTTTAGAGATTATTTCTGTCCATCCTAACTCATTAATCACTATATTAGCATCAGAAAGCTAAGACATGATTTCTCAGAAGCGAGGTTGAAATAATTCAAACTGGTGGCAATAACGTAAACCTACAGTATTGTGACATTATCTGGGACGGTCTTGTGTTCATATGTTCGGTAACATTGAGGATATTGCTTAAAGAAGAATGGCAGTGCTACAAAAATATGATCCAAAAATATGTTATTTCTGACAGATATCCAAACCTTTGTGAAAACGGGGCAAACAGAAACATTCTAGTGAAGAGGTAACCTATGAAGTAATCATCTTGCAAAAATACTAAAATGCTTAAACTGATTTGGCTTTTGTTTACTGGCTAGGGAACAAGGCTTTTAAGCTTGTTGGAGTGAAATGTGTTGTGTAGAGCGATGGCCGAATTAACCTGTTGGGGGACCCCGGGGCGAACATGTTTTGTCAGGCTCTTATTAATCTCCCCCGTCCCCATCAAGTACACCTAATGGAGTACTAAGTGGTCTTTGTTTTTCTATGAGTCAGTCAGCTTGAGCAATATGATTAAACACAACAAAAAAAGGGCCACGAGATTAAGTAAGACCCACTTTAGTTTGGTAGGCGGAAACCCCAGTGAGGATCGATTTGGGGTTTTGCTTTAAAGGGCAACCACGGACATTCTCAAAATTCATACATGTTATTCCTATGGTCTAAGACAATCCAAAAAATATTAGCAAACATGAGCAACTGTCTCCTAAATCAAAAAAACAGAACGCTAAAACTCCAACTTGTGATGTCATCAAGTATTAAATGTGGAACTGCTCTATAGACAATTGTTACAACCCAAAGATCACATTTATCTCATACTGGAACATGCTGGATTTTCTTCTCTCTCTGCTGCGTGTGTGTGTGTGTGTATGTGTGTGTGTGCGTGCGTGCGTGCGTGCGTGCGTGCGTGTGTGTGTGTGTGATGAGCTGCAGGTGAGCTTGGTTGATTGTCTGAGTGGCTGATTGATTGTGTGTGAGTTTGTAGGTGGTTCCATGGAGCTGATTGGTGTAGCCTTCAAGCAAGTGGTTTAAAAGGCCGGCTTCCATCAGCCCCTGATCAGCCTCTTCTCTTTCCACCTCCAGCCAGACTGGCAACAAGAACACACCATATGAAATGTACTGAAATTTAACAATGCAAGTTTAGCAATATAACAGCCCAGGCTCGGTAGGGATGGGTTGCATTTTTGTTTAACTCTTTTTGCTCCTGTTTTTGGTCAGGAGGTTAGTAAGAATGTTAAAATGTGTTATCAGATATGGTTGTTGTGCTTGGGCGTGGCTCAATACCGCCCCCTACAAAATTTCAACGAAGCATCCCTCGCAGTAGGTTTAACCAGGTTGCACATGCATCATATGTAGACGTAAAAAAAAGTCTCTTGGCTGGCTACCTTTAGCTGTAGTTGATGGTGTGTTGGTGATATCAGGCAACATAGCTGTCCTGTTTCTTCTGATAATAACACTCAAGACAAAGCTAAAAGGGTGGTTCCAAGAGTCTTTATGATTAAAAGTCCATTTAGAGTCCAAGAGAGGGGCCTTCAAATGGTTAAAAAAGAAGGTCCTCATGGGCAGAGCCCCTCCACAACGATTAAAAAAATGCACTTTATTTAATATTAGGTTTAAAAAAACAAATTAAAAGTTAACCCAAAGTTGGGATAAAAGACACAATAAAAGGCGTAAAAGGCTGTATACCTGACGTTTTCGCTGGTTGTGTTGCTTCCTCAGAGGGAAAAGGGAGAGTGTAACAGCCCCCTACAAAATTTCAATGACACAGCCCTCGCAGTAGGTTTCACCTAGATATACAAAATTTGGTAGGCACATGCATCATACTGTATGTAAACGTAAAAAATAATCGCAACATAATGCATGTTTAGTGCGTGTTCTCTAGCGCCACATTGTGGACACTGGAAGTGGTGAAAAATGTGATATCCGTAATTTCCTGTGCCACTCAATCCACGCAGGAAACAACATTTAACTTGCATGTGCAGTGTCTGATGGTCACGGAAATGCTTCGACCAGTGTCCCGCCAGTAACCCCAACTTGCAGCTTTAATTTTTCTTTTATTTCCTTTCTTTTTGATTACGTAAGTTTAGGTTGTTTCACTTCCTTTTGTTTGTTTTGCTGCAAGCCTACCCTGAAGACACATGTTCTAAATCAACCTTTAAAAGATCTGCAAATTCCTTGTTGCTGGTGGTTCTTGGGAGCTTGGAAGAGGGGGAACCTCATTTTCATGTTGCGCCAGGGTTTCCCCTAGGCCGGGTTGTAACACAATGAATTGGGAGAGATATTCTAGATGACACTGAGAGCATCCAAGGAAATTATCTGAGTATATGGGTACATTTTCTGTTTCACAATTGAGAACAATAGAATAAAGCTCATTTTGGGTATGAAACAACAAAACAAACATTCCGTGGGTCCACAAAATCAGCCTCCCATTCATTGTCTATGGAGCAGTTCCACACTTTATGCCCAGTGACATCACAAGTTTGAGTTTCAGCACTCTAGTTTTTGGATTTGGGAGAGAGTTGTTCATGTTTACTAATGTTTCTTGGACTGCTTTAGACCATAGGAATAACATGTATGAATTATGAAAATGGGTGTAGTTCCCCTATAAACTTTTTTTTTTCCTACCCAGATACCTGACTTACTGTGAATGTGAACTTTTATATTGTGCAGCTCACAAACGGGACCCTTGAGCTATATCTGATTCACTCTTTCAACAGTATGTAAGCCGACCTGATGCTCATGCTGTCTATTGACCCACTAAATGCTAATGTTGTCCATTCTGAGCGTGGCGCCAGACTCCGTCAGCAAGGGTTGATGAGCACGACTCTTTCTCCCCTTTCCCTTCCAATGTCACCTTGTCCGTCACACCGACTTGAATCCGCCCAGAGCCCGAGTGAATTCTCGGGAGTGACGATGGAGATTGCTAATCCGTCAGAATGATTTGGTGACAGGCGAAAGTGCTAATCCTCCCATGTTATTCAGTGCCAGTGAGGACTGCCTAATCCCTCGCTGAGGGTCTGATGTAAAAAGAGATGACGCTAACTAAACGGCTCTCTAGGAAAAAAATGATGGGAGAAAGTTCACGCTTCCAGTACACACTGATATTAACACCGCCAATATTTACTGCTGCTCTGTGTTTTTTTGTAGTAAATATCTTTTGATTCCAAGCCAAAAGCGCATTTATGTGATGGACAAGCAGAGTGAAAAGCCATTTTTTTCCGAATAGAAATCATGATGGGGAATTCTGTGCAATTTAAAAACCTTTTTTTAAAGTTACACCTGTTTCAGGGTTAATTTTTTTAATCTTTTTAGTGGAGAAACTGAATATGATATCAAGCATAACATTCAAATATCATTGATATTGGATAATAAGATGTTTCTCTCACTAAATGTTTAGTTGGTGTGTGTAATTTAAAAGTGTAGCTACTGAAAGAAGCTTATTTCTCTCACCCGGCTTCCTGAATACAACCGGATTTGAAGCCGGCGAGAACATGTTGTGGCTTTAGCACAAAACGTCCGCACGAGTTCGAACATCTGTCTGAAAAACTTGCTGCTCCCTAGATCCACCCAGCATTCAGGCTTTGGTCTTGTAATTAATAATTGGTAACAGGCAAAAATTACTTCTAGAAATGTGCAGCTGAATACAGAGAAAATATTATAGGTCCCATGCTGACACAGTTTGTAAGTGGGGGAGAATTTCCAGGGAATGAGAGGAGTGTAAGTTCTAAGAGAAAAGAAATTGGGAATGAGAGCATATCATGAACGCAAATCCCTTGGCAGCTAATAGGAAGTGAGTGACTTTAAAAGCTGGTATTAATTATAGAGCTGTCAGGAGCATCTTTCTTTAGTTTCAGATACTTAATTTCTACAATAGGTTGATATAATTTATTTTTAAGAGGAAATGATGGAAATGAGCAGTGACCCAGCGGTAGTGTGCAAAAAATAGAAGCATTATGTCCCCAAGCACTGCAAATGAATTGGAAACTTGTATTCAAACTGCATGACTTATTCGCTTAATTATTAGCACTCGGATGCAACTACAGTATTGTTAACTGGGCCTCTCGTTCACGGAGATGAATCATCGTTTCTGACCGAACGAGAGGCCTGAAGCTCGGAGGGAATGAGCCAGAGAGATCTGACATAATGGTCTAAAAATGATCTTTTGATTTGTACAGCATGCATGTAGACAAATGGACAAAGTTAAAGGAACGGTCTGGCATTTTAGGGAAAATACGCTCATTTATTTGCTTGCGAAGAGCTAGATGAGAAGATTGCTCTGTCTGAAATAATTATCAAAAAATGTAATTCAGGTGTTTATTGAACATTTAGACATATTTAAAAA
>CAKALG010024348.1:0-10010 GCA_916700815.1 Helicolenus hilgendorfi
GGGTCCAGGTGGAGGAGAGCGGACCGGTCAGGTGCAGGGACCCAGGACGTATGTGGACCGGGTGGTGCAGGAGATACTGGACACAGAGAGAACCTACGTCCAGGACCTGCGCAGCATTGTAGAGGTAAGCAACCACAATCCAACATGTTAATTAAACACAAGCTGTGTAAGAAATGAGATCCTACATGTTGGCAGGAATTCAAAGGTGCATTAGCATGTTTGGCAAGACATCAAATGTAGAGTGAGGCCTTGAACAAATTTGTGTACATTGTGACGTGTGTGCGTGTGTGTGTGAATTTAGATTGGATTTTATTAAGTAGGGTTGTATGTATACTCCCTGAGGTAAAATTACTGCTTTTGTGAATGTAGTCTTGTGGCTTTGAAGAGATGCGATATAACGACTTCAGTTCCCCGTCGGAAAGTGATGTCTGACGGCGAGGTAAAGCGGCTGTGGAAAAACGTATTTAAACAACCTGAACAAAATCAATATCAATTTAAATGTACGCTATATTTAGCATTTCACAGCGAAACCAAGCAGTTATATCACGGTTTTCAAAACTACCAGACCAGCCTCCATTCACAAAAAACAGTAATTTAACCTGGACACAGGAGTTGCTGGTCTACCCCTGCATTGATCGGTTAGTTTGTTTGTGTTATTGTGTGAGTTTGGGATCCAAACTAACGTGGCGTCCACACAGCAGTACAATGCTTAGCTTCCGTGCCGGTACTCCTGTCTGCTTCATACACGGACTATAAGGATGTATATATACTGTACATATAGCAGTGTCATCATGCAGAAACCTGTGTCACGTCACATTGGAAAATAACATTTTGATGCTAAAACATACTTTAACCAAAATTTGAATGTTCAGCTTTGAATACATAAGGGACACCACTGGGAAGCTACAGAATGATGAAATGAAAAATGAAAAAAAAAAAAAAATCAAATATAATGGACCTGCCCTTTAATTTTGTGTCACAGAAATAGATCTTTTTCTGCTCTCGACCCCTAAAACTTACAGTGTCTGGTGGCGCTCAGGTTCAGAAACTGAAATAGCAGCATACAGTTTTAAACCTTTTGAAGGTCCCATCTTTGAACTGAAATGTCTCCCCGCTGACCCAGTTGAGCCCCGAGCAGCAGTGGAACGCCATGCAGCAACACGGGGCTTTAAATCACCAGATAACACACATCCTTTTAAGTCTTTGCGGTTTTCCTAACACACACGTGACACACGCAGCTCGTTGCCTGCTGGGAAACCTCCGATACAATAAGGTCACCTGCGCTTGCAGGCGGGGTTTGACCGAGTTACACGACACCAGGGCCTTTGTGCTGCAGGCACAGGCACACATTCAAAAACCTTTCTAAAACACACACACACACACAATACTGTATGCACACACTCGGATAAATGTGAGGTTTTGTGAGGTTGGCTTTGAACTGCGAGGATACACATTGCCTCTAGTCAGTGCTTTAGTGGCTTTGTTAAGGATTGGGTGTAGTGGTTTGTATCAAAGGTTGCTCTCCTTTCTCCTCCCCTCCTCTTTGTTCAGCTCCTTTTGGTTCTCTGTGAAACTCAAAATTCATATCGTGTGCGCAGGAAATGTGGTGCGCACATGTGAGGTGTGTTTTGCATTTGCATCCTGCAGCTTAGTTTGCATCCATTGTGGTGTAAAATGACAAAACGTCTGTGTGGAAATTGTTGTATTTTGCATGTGTTGGAGCTTTGCCCACCTTTTCCCCATATCCTCCCTCTTAACTTCCTCCCCCACTCGAGGCTGTCGGTTCATGGGGTCAGTGCGTATGTGTATGTTATTTAGGGTTAAAAAGGTCTATGGTGGTTGTCAAAAGAGAGCAGGAAACTCATATTCCCAAGAGTCGGGATAAGTAGTGGGAGTGAGGTTCAGTTTTTGTGGTTTTGGCTTGTCACCCCTGATCGATGTCTCGCCCTCTCCTGCTCTTCTTTTCCTCCCCTCTTCGGGAGGCAGAGGTGAGGGAAAGGGGGAGATAGAGAGGAAGGTAGGTGGAGGGATTTAGCTCTGAGATAACAATGTCTAAAGTAGGTTAGGAAAACACTGAACAGAGCTTAGGAGCTGTACTTAATAACCCTCTACTCTGCAGACCACCCAGCCCTGGAAGACCACACTTACATGGCAAGACAGCTAATTCTTCACGTGCATTTTGCTTTTCTTCACCCCTTTTAATGACGGTTCCAGTGAATGCACAGAGGATGGATTGCACTGATTGTATCCGTGTGAATAGAGCTTTTAACATGACAGTTTACCCACACTGAGGAGCTGCTGGACGGCATCTATTATCAGCACCGTCCCATACGAGCTGGTCCTGCAGCCTCCGTTTCAATAATCCCTTCGCCCCGTGCTGCTTCCTGCAGTGGAAGAGGGTGTGACGGCCTCAACGCAAATATTTACCCAGACTCCCCTGGGCTCACCTGTGTTTCATCTGTCAGCGGCGGTGTTATGGTCCACACATGCACGCACTCATACTCTGCCCGCCTGTGTGTGAACTGTATGTGGATTTAGGTCACTCACAGTACATGGAAGGAATACTCAGAGCTTTTACTGAAGTAAACACAGAAATAACAGTGTAAAAATACTCCATTACAAGTAAAAGGGCTGAATTCAAAATGCTACTTAAGTAAAAGTACAGAAGTGTTATCAGCAAAATGTACTTAAAATATCAAAAGTAACAGTCATTATGCAGAACGGCTCCTTTCACAGTGTTATGTTATTATTATAGAATATTTATTATTCTGTTTTTATCTCTAACGAATACATGAAATGAGATGTAGTGGAAGTAGTGGAAGTAGAAAGTAGCATACAATTGAAAAACTCGAGAAGTTCAAGTATGTCAAAATTGTACTTAAGTACAGTGCTTGAGTAAATGTACTTAGTTACATTCCACCACTGAGTAAATGTACTGTAAATACCACGCGGTGTGTGTGTTGGTGCAACAATGAATGTGTAAATAAAAGCTCAGCGTTCTGCAACTTCAGAAAAAACATGCAAATCAACAAAAGAAAACCAAAAAAATAAAAAATATCTTCTCCAAATACAGAAATGTGCTGCAAAAACAATAAGCCCAACCACATACAATAAACACTACAAAACATAGAAATGCACTGCAAAAACAGAAAACACAGCTAAATACAGGAAACACGTGGAAAGACAGGAAACACAACTAAATACAGAAAGTCTCACAGAACACAATGGAAATTACAAAACATCACAAGTTTCCAGGGGACGCTAAAAATAATGAATACGCCTGTTATATTTAGTGTCCCCATGGAAACCGCTGTTGTTTTGTAACTTGTTTCTGTTGGTTGTGTCACTTTGCAGCGTTTTCTTCATGTGTTTTTGTTTTTGTCTATTTGCATGTCTGTCCTCAAGCTGCAGTGTGTTGATCTCTCAGGGCCGCCATGCATTGATGTGTGAGAACATTGTTTGGGTGTTTGTTAGTTCTGTTTGTTAGCTCCATCAGTGTGCGTAATGAGGCCGATCCGTCACCCACAAACAACCTCAAAGACTCTGATCTGCTTTTGTTTTTTCCCTTCCTCCGCTCTGAGACCTTGAACGCATCGCCAGGAATTTGGAAACAAACTTGGAACATCACTTGACTTTTCAGAAACATTGAAAATGAATGAGATTTGGATGTTTACGCTCGTTTTATGTCCGGAGGAATGACTTCCCACTCGCGCTGCAGAGTGAGGGATATGTTTGGTGTGTACTTGAGAGGAGGTTAATGGTTAACACCAGAAAATATCAAGTTTGTACATGTTCCGTCTGATGCTTGGCAGGGAGTGTACCTGAAGGTGTGTGTGGATGTGAACGCTGCCCATTGTTGAGCTCAGTCAGGCTTTGGCTGAGTGTGACGAGTGAAGGGGTCAGGCCGAGTCAGATCCGTGACCCCGTGGCTAATAAAGCATCACATTACACATAACCTCCGATGGTCAACAAGATCTAAACATGACCCTTTGACGTGACCCACCAACATGCCCGTTAGTCTTAACTCAAATCCGCAAAACCCCAAATCTTGGCCTAAAGCTCTTCCGTAACCTTTAAACCCTAAACATCCAAGGTGGCTGTCATCTGTCAACTCTTTGATTTAGCTGAGATTATTTATCTCTTTCTCTTATGTTTGCTTATCCAAACACATTTTAATGGACTGTTCAGGCTCATCTATTATAGTAATAACGATAATGACGGCTAAATACATAAAACATTAGCAGGAACATTACCAGCAGACTGGAAATTAGACAAACAGACTGAGAGCGAGCAGGGAGAGTCTGTCTCTCCCCTCTTTGGTCTCTTATAAACACAACGAGTGTTGTGTGTGCTGAAATCATCAGTGTGGGTGTGTGTTCATGGCAGCCTGGTACTTTTCTGTGTTGTAATGTCTGCCCTGCCCAGTTGCAGACTGCGGTCTGGATTGTAAACTGTTACTGAGCTGCTGCCACCGTGACGCTTCCTCCATCCTGAACCCCTATCCACACCTGCTCCGGGTTTCACGTTTAAATAAAGCGCCATTGAGATCATTTTTGTGGATGCGTGTGCACCGGTGTCCTTCCTGTTTTGTCTGATTTATTGACTCGAGACTGTAATGACACGGTGCGGAGTGCAAACAACACATGCGACACAATAATGACGGAATAATTGCACCTGTAAAGTGCAACAAAAATGGCTTCTCTGCCTGCAGCGGTCGTGTATAATCAGCATGCTGCCTGGACAGAGAGAAGAAGCTTTGCAAGTGAGAAACATACAGCGTTAAAACAATCAGTGCCTCTGCTGCTGGCTATTGGTCTATCTGTCTTTCTCTCCACACCTCTCACTTTCTGTCTGCAGGGCACACTGACACCTGAGGCTGCTGTTTAATCAGCACTCCTCACTAACGGCAGTGATAAGAACCACAGAGTCGTCTGACTCCGGGATTCATTTACACTAAACCAGACGACCTGTGTTGTTTCCTTATCCAGCTGTTTACACTAAACAACAATACAGGGATCAGGCAGTGCGTTACACTAATTGGCTGTCTTGACCTACATTACACCTGGCTTTGTTTTCCAATTAAAACTATATCATGTGTAACAACAGTAATTTAGTGTTTTGTGAGGAGGGTGAGTTTTTATTTCTATAAAAATGCTTCTCTACATTGTTGGGTAATTCAACCCCAAACAATGGAAAGTAGGCGTAAGGGCTCTCTGTGCAACCACAACATGTTTCCTTCAGCTGTGTATCAGGATTAAGCCTCAGAACATAACAGAACAGAGTCTTTGTCACGCGGCTATCCGGCCAAAGTGGTGCAAAGTAGAGTCAAGTGGTCCAAGAGAGTGGCGGGCTTTGAAAGCTACTGAGGTGAAGTCTGTAGGAGTCACAGTGTGAGTGGTCTGTCAAAATCAAGTGTGTCATCAAATCAAATCAAATCAAATGACCACGTCGTCTCTCCTTCTCTCTGCAGGACTACTTGGAGTGCATCAGTAATCAGTCTCGGCTGGCCCTGAGCTCTGAGGATAAAGGCTCTCTGTTCGGCAACATCCAGGACATCTACCACTTTAACAGGTACAACACGCTCACAGAGCCGCAGACTTGAGAGCTGAACTTAATGCTTGCGAGCGTTCATATCACAGGACAACTCAAGGTAGTTGGATGATTACAGCGCTGGGCGAGTGAGGGTTAGAAATACTGTGCCTTGACAATAAAACACTATATCCATTACAGTTATATTGGCTTTAATCACCTTTAACCGTGGACTTTGGCTGACTTGAGGTACTATATCACTATTTCCTTGATTGTCAGACACTTCTATGCTATGAAGCACCAGGTCACATGTATCAGAGATCCCAGAAACATCAGTTTCATCAGTTTTGAAAGAAAAGATGTTCAGTTGTAAAGTTTTGACCTTTTTTTATTTTTATTCTTGAACAAAAAGACAAGATAGCAACAGACAGACTTTGCATTACCACATAGCTTTAGTATTTCATTATTAGGCCTCTTCATTTAAAGGAATACTTCAACCTTAAAATAATATTTGTATATCAATTACTGCATGATACATTTTACTGTTGACGAAAACTTTGTTTTTCTCGCATGCCTCCACGGTGAACGAGAATCTGAAAACGCAAAAGGGTAAATAGAGGCCAGGTTTAACAACAGCTATATCAAAACATCCGTTTATAAACTCTCACACAACTCTTGTAGTTTAATCCAAGTCTTGTTTATCCAGTCGTATGCTCAGTACTTCCTAAACACATGTATTTTCTCCAAAATCTTGCGCATGTTTTGACATACTTTTGCTGTTGTTAAAATTGGCCTCCATTTACTTCAATTCATCAGGGATTTACTCTGTTTTTGGACATTTTTTGATTCTCCGTTCACTGTAGAGGCATGCGAGAAAAAAGAATTCGAGAAAACGTGGCGAGTAAGTGATACACAAATGGTCATTTTAAGGGTGAAGTATTCCTTTAAACTCACTTGTGCAAAAAAAAAACTGTAAATGGTCAAAACTCAGACACGTTTAGTGAAAAACACTGATCTCAACTTTCAGAAAGGAAACTAAAAACAGCTCTGACTGCACATAAATAAACAGACAGTCTCTTGTCTCTGTCAGGATCAACAAACAATGTCCTGCAAATAGTGAAACTAGGCCACTGAGCCACCTGTTAGTGTCTGAGAAGGGCGTTGTTGTGGCGGTCAGGTGTGTGTGTTTGTGTGTGTAATAAGTCTGCATATCTGTCCCCTCTGGCACCGCTTTAAACCATGTGTGTGTGTGTGTGTGTGTGTGTGTGTGTGTGTGTGTGTGTGTGTGTGTGTGTGTGTGTTTGTGTGTCCAGACGCGATGGCTAGTTGAGCATCATGGTGGTCTGGAGACACAAACATGCACACACTCTTCCACCGCACCTATTCATTCCTCAGCTGTCACGCGCAGACACACTGGCCAGTAAAAGGAAGCATAAAAGCAGTTTAAAGCGGTAACAATGACCTCATGCTTCAGCCATGAAACAATAACTCCCAACAGTGGACTTTTTTTTTTTTTCCACAGTGTGCACTTTACACACACGTACACAGCTACACAGCTACACACAGGAGCTGCCTGTTTGAATTCATGGAAGTTTCTCGTTTGTTCAGAGCCCAGTGCCCTAAGCCCTAATTTCTGTCTCTGACTCTTGCTCCTGAAAAACTGTCTGGAACAATAAACCGTGGGAGAGGAGTTAGTTGTGTGTTAAAGACGCAGGAAATTACGTGCACCTTTTCACATCAAATACTGATTTCTTTGAGCTCTGTGTTTGTTTCAGGGATCTTCTTCATGATCTCGAGAAGTGCAACGCCGACCCCGTGGCCATCGCAGAGTGCTTCGTATCCAAGGTAAAGATGGTTGCCTCCCTGCCCCCTTCTTAGTCCACCTTCTCCCCCCGTCCATCTCTCTTTTGTGGAAAGTAACTAAGTACATTTATTCAAGTATATCTGTTTTATGTTGCTTTATACTTCCATTTCACCACATTTCAGAGGCAAATAATGTCCTTTTTACTCCACTACATTTATTTAACAGCTATAGTTACATTATAGTTAAAACTGTTCGAAACCCAAACAATGAACATTATTCATTATTATGCAATATTTCACAAAATGCATAAGGATTAGAGAATATTTGAGAAAATGAATACACATTTGTGAAACAGAACCTTGTTTTTTATTCTTTTATAAACATTTTTGGGTCAGTATAAAAAAACGTATTTATAAATATATATATACACAGCAGCATTTTATAGTAAGTACTTTTGATACTCAAAGTACATTTTGCTGATGGTTTTTTTGTTCTTTAAAGCAGAGGTTCTTAATCTTTTTTTCAGCCACAGACCCCTTACAAGATAGAGAATATATCACCTCATGTATGCCCCTTGGAATAATTCGACATATAGCCTATTTTTAACACTTGTATAGTCTTGATTATGTGAAAGAACAACACAAGAGACAAGAAAGATATTAGACATGAATTAAACATATTTGTAGATTTTCTATGAGATACAGATTTGTTAGATTTGAACAAAATTTACGAAGAAACTGTGGATTAAAAATTGTAATATTAAATATTAGTACAAATTTATATCATGATTATTTAAATTAATGAATCTGAAAACTTTCACGGACCCCTGGCAGAGTGCCATGGACCCCACTTTGACGAATCGCTGCTTTAAAGTAGGATTTAGAATGACTTTTACTAGTGATAGGAGTGAACTAGAAGTATTTTTATATTGTTGTATTGGCACTTCTGTCTCTCTGCCTATAAACACACTCCTCCTCCTCAGCTCGTTGAAACTTGTCAAACAGCTGGTTCAAACACACACACACACACACACTGAGACGTACACAGAACAGAAAATGAGAAACAGGCGATGCACTACTACAAGTGATAAGTTGACAAAAATCTGGTGGACGCTGCATGAAGTCAGTGAGGTTTATTGAGGCCAGTAGCGTCGTTTCGGTTGGTAGGAATGTGAGTTTTAAGTGCACTAGGAGGGCCGGGAGGAAGGACAACTCCAGAGGAATTTTAAGGGCCGTCCAAATATATAATCACCTTTTTTTTTTTTCTTTTTTTTTTTACAAGAAAGGGGGATAATAGCAGTGCTATCAAGAAAAAGTAGACTCAGCAACTCAAAGTATCACTGGTCCCTCTGTCTGCAGCTTTTATTCAAAACATGTTAGCATGATTATGTCCCATGATAATGTCCTGCATTCCTGCACTTCCTCTAAAACACTTTACATTCCCTCCCTACCCGACTGCAATTACTCCCAATACCACAGAGCAACTGTCTGACCATATATATATATAAAAAACAAGTCAGCGTCACCGACTCCCTAAATACAGCAGCTGTTGTTTAGACGAACCACAGCACCACTCTGCATAATTAACTGGGATCCATAAACAAACCAGCGTGATGACATCTTGTTACTGACTGATTAATGTAACAGCGTGATGGAACTGATCTCAGATAATCCCCTAATAAGGACAACCTAAAACATCCTTACAGCCAGGGGTTAAATTGGGTCAAAGCCAGCTGAAACTCCACGTCTTGAAGTCTGATAATTTCTCTCTCATGAGACTGGTACTTGTACTGCAGATGTCCATTAAAACCATTGAAAGTATCCCTCATGTTTTACTGGAAGAGCTCCTGACTTTCTGCTCCAGGTCCTATCTAACAGCTATTTAATGTTAATTAGCATTAATACAGTTTAGCTACAGTGCTCAGGTTTAATCTGGTGCATACAGGCTGGGCAGGATTTACCCAGTGGGCAACTGTGGGTCCGAAAAGTGAAGTGCCTTGAACTTGCATTCTCTCTAGTAGCCAGCAGGGGGCGACTCCTCTGGTTGCAAAAAGAAGTCTGATTGTATAGAAGTCTATGAGAAAATGAGCCTACTTCTCACTTGATTTATTACCTCAGTAAACATTGTAAACATGAGTTTATGGTCTCAATCGCTAGTTTCAAGTCTTCTTCAATACAGCATGATGTTCATTTAGTAAATTATGGTCCCATTTAGAGTCAAATAGACAATAAAGCAGGGGATGCTTTAGGGCGTGGCTACCTTGTGATTGACAGGTCGCTACCACGGCGTTGTCCGGTCTGGGAGTTGTCCGTGTTTTTGTCTTCCAACTTTAACCCTTTCACAGTGTGTTTTTAGTTCATTAAAGTTAATTTTAACCTTTTTGGACGCTCTAAAAATGTCTTATTCAGCGTTGAGTTCTACTTAGCTCCACCCTCTTGGGTCACTCTTGGTTGCAAATAACCAAGATGGCGACGGCCAAAATACCAACTTTTAGGCTTCAAAACTGCAGTCCATAAACTAATTGGTGACGTCCCGCTGACTACGTCCACTTCTTATCTACAGTCTATGGATTTAACCCAAAAAATAGTGAATTTGATTTAGCCAGATTTAACCTAAAACAGACATTTATTATAGTCCATACAGATTCCACCAAACCACTATTACACAGCCCGAGGTT
>CAKALG010024355.1:0-28622 GCA_916700815.1 Helicolenus hilgendorfi
TCGCAGGAGGACCGGGGGGACGTGCACAGCATGAGCGGTCCACATAATGGGCCTGCAGTTTGCTTTTGCTGAGTTTGGCAGGTTTGTGCATAGAGCTCACAGGCTAGAGTGTCACACACACAGTTGATTGTGGGGAAATGTCTGGAAATGAGAAAAAAAAAAGCAGGGACACTGGGGAGGTCTTCACTTTCTATGCATCATTATTATGTTTAGAGACAGCCCAGCCGCACAGCAGTTCGTGAAGTAGTCACAAAATTGAATGTATTGATTTGTGTACATAGACACAAATTGAAAAAGGTTTGTATGTAATCCATGCAATCGTGAACAGGAAAGTAGAGTAGAGAGCGGCGAATGCCACATCGGTAGGAGGTCAGGGTGTATGGGTGGGTCAAAAAAACACCAGAGTTTCGCCCAGGAGAACGCTGTTCATGTCCCGTGTGAAACCAGAGGTCAACTATTTATTTGTCACGTAACTTCCGTACTTAAGTTGCGACACTTCTGGAGTTATATTAACCCAAACCCCGATCTTTTCCTAAACTTAACTAAGTAGTTTTTGTCAAGTAACTTCCATTCTTAAGTTATGCCACTTCCAGTGTTATTACAACTCAAACTGCAATCTTTTTCTAAACCTAACTAAGTCGTTATTTGCCTAACCAAGTTGATCTATTCCTAAACCTAATCAAGTACTTTTATTTTGAAAACACTGGAGCAGAAATTGATACGTGCGTCATGGACATTTGTAGGAAAATGCACTAAAAATATGTTGTTGAAAGTCTGAGCGCTGAGCGTCACGAAAAAAAAGGGAAATCCTTGTCTATGTCAAATCAAATAGATTCAATTTTGTGACTAACCAACATGTTCTCATCCCAACTCATCACATACTAACGCTTTGTCAGACCCCTCGGCGTCACTTTTCACTCGCATTAAACACGTGCTTAATTAATGTTGCTTTTAATGTTTGAATTAAACAATCAACACTTGCTTGGATTCAGGCAACAAAACCACTTAGTTAAGTTTAGGAAAAAAACATCATGGTTGCATTACCATGAATGGGTTAACATTGTAGTTAATGGAATGCCCGTTGCGTCTCATACTAGCACTGCCATGTCTGGCGGTATCACACACCGACAGTCGTGACAAAGCGTCTGTATTTTACGTCCTGGGAATGAGAAAACGGGCTGGATGTTATATACAATACTATACTATATATAATACTGACTTTATATACAATACTACATATAATACTGACTCTATATACAATACTATAATACTGACTTAACTTAACCGTACACTAATTTGTGCAATAATTCGGTGCAATACTGTCATTAATACTGCATTTATATTGTACCGTACATTCAAGAAATAGCCTTATTCATTTCTCATTTATACCATTCTGGCATTTATATTTAACACACTAAATATATCCCACTTATCAGCATTTTGTATTTACTTATAACATGTACATATTTCATATTTCTTATATTTTCATTTTCTTATTTTTCATTTTAGTTTTTACTTACTACATATATTGTTTATATTGTATTATTATGTACGTAATTTACACGTGACATATTCCTTTAGTTCTATTTCTTACATTTCTCTATGTTTATACAAGAGCAACTGTAACGCCCCAATTTCAATAAAGCATTTCTGATTCTGATGTTTTTGCGTCTAAACACCATCAGCAGTTTCATAAGGTCTGGCAGATCTGACATGTTAGCGCAGCAGGGAATATTCTAAATTAAATATATCCCAAATACACCACAGTTATTCTCTGACGGTATTTTGATGAACACGTCCTTTAATAAAGCTCTCCAGGGTTTTTATTGGCTCAGGAAGAAGAGGCTTAGGTGGTGCCTCAGTGAGGCTGCTCTGGCTTTATCACCGCTGCCAGTTTAATACTCAAACCCCTTTGATTCCAGCTTTCGGCTTTTATAGACACCAGATTTTGGCATTGCCATAACACTGACCTACTTGAAGCATTCTTTAGCCTTTTTAAAATCCTATTTTCTTCATGTTTCCATGGTTATGAAAAGCAAGCAACAGCCACATCAATTTGTAAGTATGAACTCATGACTTCTTTTGTTCTCAGCAGTGATATTTATAATTATACTGAATTACATAATACTGTATATATATATATTATACCGAATTAGCCATCATAATGCTCTGATTTTGTAGACCATTTTTGATTAATCTGTCAATCATTTTCTTGATTAATCGATTAGATATTTGGTCTATAAAATGTCAGAAAATGGTGAAAAATGTCGATCAGTGTTTCCCAAAGCCCAAGATGATGTCCTCAAATGTCTTGTTTTATCTCAAAGAGATTCACTTTACTGTCATAGAGAAGTAAAGAAACCAGAAAATATTCACATTTAAGAAGCTGAAATCAGATATTTCTTTCCTAAAAAGTTACTCAAACTGATTAATCAATTATCAAAATAGTTGGCAATTAAATTAGTTGACAACTTATCAATTAATCGTTGCTGCTCTAGCTATAATAGCAGCAGAAAATACATTCTTCAATTGAATTACTTCAACACATATAAAGACAAAACGTGGGCTGATGTTGTGCCTTCCCTCTATATCCTATGAAACATATCAATTAAATAAAAGCAGTGAAATAAGTTAATGAAGTTTCAGATAAAATATGCTTTTGTTTTCATCTTTTAATGCAGCCAGACTATACGAGGCATTGTGGGTTTTCATTCTGTGATGTTGTTTGAAAAATTCATGCCAAGGCATGCAGGGAAGCCCCCTGATAGCAGAAAGTGTGTCAGTAACTGGATTCCATTTAGTTAATGAACCTGATACAAAGCTGATCTCAGGTCTGTCTTGGCAGCCCCGTCGCCTCCTGTTGTTTTCCTCCTGCCTGTTTCCCTGGATGCTCCTCCATTACTTTGAATGTTTGCCGACTCATTTTTCAGGAGTTGAACAACGTTGCAGAGAGTATTGATGCTGCTGATAACATGAGTTGTGCCCTTTGTGGGCTGCCAGCAAACCTCACGTCACAGTCCGCTTCTCATTGCCCTCTTCAAAAGCTTCTTTTTAAATGCATTTCCACAGTTTATTGATTCACTTTAAAAAGTTGATTTTATAACGATAATACCTTGTGCTACTGTCATCATAGCTTATTCAAATTGGAGATTTGGGTACAACATAAAAACACAAAGGTACTAAATATGTTCTGTGTTATAGAGAACAGTTAGGACCACGGGCATGTAGCCTGGTACCAGACGTCTGAATCGTCACACATCTCTGATGTGTTCAGTGATTCAAAAAAGGTCTGACCTGCTCACTGAAGGCTGTTTCTGCCAGTTAGAGAAACAATCCATCAATCAGCGCTTAGTGGGCGGGATTAAGAATGACAGAAAAGAAACAACAACTCTGGATGAGATGTGCAAGTTGATTGAAGTTATTGTTAAAGGAACAGTTCACCCCAAAACAATATTAATTGTATACAGTGAGCTACCTCTGGGTCTGAAAAGTGAAGCCAATGCAGAAGTGCCTTAAACTTGCATTCTTTCTCATAGCCAGCAGGGGGCGACTCCTCTGGTTGCAGAAAGAAGTCTGATTGTATAGAAGTCTATGAGAAAATGAGCCTACTTCTCACTTGATTTATTACCTCAGTAAACATTGTAAACATGAGTTCATGGTCTCAATCGCTAGTTTCAAGTCTTCTTCAATACAGCGTGATGTTCATTTAGTAAATTATGTTCCCATTTAGAGTCAAATAGACCATAACGCAGGGTATGCTTTAGGGCGTGGCCACCTTGTGATTGACAGGTCAAGTGGAAATAACATTGGTGGGATGGATATATATCACTAACTGCTGATTGGTGAGAGCAAAACAATAAATAAAACAAACAAGAAATCGGCTGATTTAAACACGTCAGGCCAAATCTGAGGAGGAGCAAAATGGCAATTCAGTCTGATTATCAGGCTAATTGTGCATTTAGCACAGCAGATTAAGCAAACAACATATAACGTGTTAATCAATGAGCTTTAGAGGGGCTGGTAGTCAGATTTTGTAACCTTTGGACAAAGCCAGACTAGCTGTTTCCCCCGTTTCCAGTCTTTATGCTAAGCTAAGCTAACACGCTGCTGGGTGTAGATTCATATTTACAGACATGAGAGTGATAATTTTCCTATCTAGCTCTCAACAAAGAAAAGAAAAAAAAGCATATTTCCCAAACGATGAACCATTTTTCTGAATGGAAACAGCCTTACGGTACACTAATGTCTGCAGAACCATAATACCGCCGCTATCCACATAATGTGCTCCATAACAGTAAACATGTTTGTGTTCATCCACTGAATCGCCCATCTGAGAGAGGACTCATTGTCAGCTACACGTTACTGGTGAAGAAGCGCTCACTTCTCTCCAACACTTCCAGATTACCCCGAGGGGAGGACTGAGTGGAAGTACTTAGTGAAGGATGTGCTCTCTATATTGTCAGTATTCTGACAGAGAATTATGTCCTCCACTGCATCGGTCTGGCGTGACTACAGTGATGGCCTCGTTTTCCCCATGGCAACAAAGGACATCTCTTAAAACAGGTAAAAATATATAGTAACAGTACATTTAGAGAAAAAGCATCAAGAGAAAGGCCAATGCACTAGCCATTACTTTAGAAAGCACTCGCTTGCTGTCTCTGCCAGTGTGTTAAAATTAATAAATATTTAGTAATCACAGTTGACAGACAGTCATGAAAAATTTAAAATATTCATAAAGGGCATGGAGGGTTGTGTCAAAGCGATGTGCAGCACAGTGTAAAAACAGCACGTAGCTGCACTGTTGTGATAGCTTCTTCTTCTACTGTAAAGGCAGATCGTTTCTTTTTTTTTTAGGTCACTGTGAAAAGATGAAGATGTCAGATAGCAACGTCAGCCAATACATTGATTTAAATAATCATCCATTTAAGTGAGACTTACTCAGACTCAAGTGGCTGAAATCAGTATAATCCCGCCACTTGGTTCCACTCAGCTGATCATGTGTAGCCGCTTGAGCCAGTAATGATAGAGGGAGTTTAACCCTGACCAACTTTAGTGTCTTTCAGAGGCTTTAGCAGGTTCAGTTTTAGAGCTAAGGTGGTGCTACAGATATCATATGAACCTAGAAAACCCAAGGAATCCATTGGTACCAACCAACAATGTCATAGCTTAGCTATTTTGGAAGGAGGCTAAATAACGCTCCAAAGTTAGGCTACATTTTGGTGAGGAAAATCTGGGTTTTATGGGTACCCACGAGTCTCCCCTTTACTGACATGCTCACTTTATGATAATCACATGCTGTTTTATGCATGCAGTATAAATGTGTTATTTTTGCTTATTCTAAAATGATGTGTTTGAATATTTCTGCATACTGGGGTCCATAAACAGTCTTAGAATTGCATAAATTGGGTATCACTGTAAAGCTGAGACTCTTGAGGATCCAATGAGCACAACTGTATTCATGTGTGATGATGTTAGTCCCCATAATAGCCATTTCATTGTAGGGAGACCATTTTTTGAAACTTGACCTCACTGTGGTGACCTCTAGGATAATCACAGCCTCATAGGCATTCAGAGGATGTACAGCTTGTCCAGGTAGATCGACAATAAGGGGGTTTCTGAGCAGTTTCCAGAACAGAAGTGCTCACCATCCAATAACCGAAAAATGCAATTGTTGCAGAAATGTCCAAATATCGAAAGTTTTTGAAACCAAGTCACAACACGGCTTTTTCTATGGTGTTCCTCAAGATCTCAATGTTTTAATGTGGTATTTGGAGGGATTATTGATAATTTTATTAATTCTCGAGCCAAACCTTTGTAACAAATGGTATCAACCCAAATATTGCTGCAACAACCTATGAGACATAATAGAGTATGGGGATGGCCGTCATATACTTCTATCATAATGTTCTAAACTCGTATGCACTTTTTTCTCACAATTTATTTCAAATAATCAATTGATTAATTAATGAATTAATCAATTCATGTTTATTTCTGATTTATGACTAGACCAATGTGACATAGCTTTAAGATGATGTACACCCCTTCTATGTGGCATATACAGTTGACCTGCCATCTCCACCTAAAGCCCCCCTGTACACTCCTTTAAAAAGACAAAAACAGGTCTATTGTGGGTCTCAGAGGGTTAATGAAAAAGCCGGCCTGGAAGTGGAGTCTGTGCAGACGATGTTGTGTAAAGGATGTATCAAAGATGTGCATATGGGGAGTTTTTCGTTGTTGGTACACAGCAGTGGGCTGTTAAGAGACCTCTGTCGGCCTGTCTCATTACAGATGGAGAGCAGATGGAGGCAGCGAGCTCTAACACCCCTCCAACTCAGCTGACGTAGGGAGGAAAATAGCAGCTCGATACACCTAATTGACAGCGTGGTGTCATGAAAGGAGCTTCAGTTTAGGGTGCAGTGGAGTCCCAAGTGGAATGCATAAACAGCCGAGTGACACTGATCACAGCGGACCGCATCCTGCTGCGGCTGCAGGAGGAGATGCTAAAGGGACCGAACAGGAACAAACCTTCTTGTTGTGTGATGCAAATAAAAACAAAGTCAGTGTTAATTATCGATAGCGCTCAGGGAATGGTGGGAAAAGATACCATGGGATCCTCTCTCGTTTGAAGAACAATCAAAAAGAAGCCCCTTTTTAATGTTTCACTTGTGTGTGATTATTTCTGAGGACGTGCTGTATTCTCAAGGAGACATAGTCAGGAGGGGGATAGAGGGGACGAGTAGAAATCTACAGTAACGAGTCATTTATGCTTCAGAACAAGCAGCGGTAAGTCAATAAGTAATGTCAGTTTGAGGAGAGACAGCATTTCTTTCGCTCAAATGCTTTTCATTTAAGCAGGTTGACAGATATAAATACACACGCAATTACATCGCAAAATGCTCTTTCGTTTTCTTGAACATGTGTATGTTATAAATAACAGTAATAACAAAATGCAATAGAATAAATAAATAAATAAAATTAATAAATTAGGGCCATTCAACGTATCCTCATACAAAAGGTTCGTAGGATATCTTACATACAAAAAGTTATTCCTCATTTTTCGTGTGTTTTCCTGCGTATGTCCTTCAACACTTGTCAATTTCCGCTCGTTACATGCATACGGTCTTTTCAAGATAAACTTCTGTCTTCACAGGAAACAACTTCCTTTTTTTAGGCAAGAAACTACTTAGGCGGGTTTAGGAAAAAAAGATCGTGGAAGTGGCGTAATTTGAGTATGAAAGTCACGTAGACTGACACGGGATATGAACACTGGTCTCCTGGGCGAAAGTCCGGTACTTTGTGGGACACGATTACATGAGTTACATGGAAATTGATTTTGTGGGATATACACGAATTACAGTGCATTTTCACTTTTCGTAGGTATAGCTATGAACCGTTTATGACAACAGCCTGGGCCATCCTACTTGGTCGAATACCTTTTCTGCGTCGAGCGACAGAATGGCTAGTTCTTCTTTCGGTCTGTCAGTAGAGTACATGATGTTGAAAAAAATAATTTGTGAATGGTATAAAACCAGTCTGGTCTGAATGTTTACCTAAAAGAGGGCTCAATCTATTAGCCAGGACTTTGGAAAATAATTTTCAATCTTGGTTTTACAGGTAAATAGAACGAAAAGAGCCCACTTCTTCCTCTTTATATATCAGCTTAATGACCTCTTCTGTTAGGGTAGGAAGTAGGACACCAACAGTGTGGGCTGGTGTGAACATCTTGTGTAAATATGGACAGAGAATTTCATTAAATTTGTCATACAGCTCACCTGGGAGGCCATCTGCGATTTATTGTTTTTAGTAAAGTGATGGCCCTTTGACTTTCTACAACAGAAATTTCAGAGTTCAACTGAGCTGACTGTTCTTCATCTAATTGGGAGAGGTTCCATTTATATCTGAGAAATCTTGCATAACAATGTAGTCTGTATTGTTTGGAGATGTATACAGGTTTTCATAATATTTGAGAAATCAGTCATTGATGTCATTGGGTTTCGTCAAAACCTCGCCTTTGTCGGATTCAATGTTGTGTATCGTACAGTCATTTTCCTGTTTTCTGAATTGCCGTGCTAAAAGTCAAAATATTTCTGTTTGATCTATAACTACAATTACAGCCTTGTGGTCTCATGCCTCCACCAACCAGCGAAGTTGCAGTTTACATCCATGTCTGTCCAAAATGTCATCACTTCAGCATTTGATCCTGTCAGACATTTGTGTGAAATTGTTGTAATTAGAACATGAATTCTTGAGTTATGGCCAAGAACATGTTTTCTGAGGTCACAGTGTTGACCACCAAAATCTAATCAGTTCATCCTTGAGTCCAAGTGGGCGTTTGTGCCAAATTTGAGGAAATTCCCTCCAGGCGTGGTCCGAACGGACGACCCGAAAACATACTGTAATTCCTCCGGCCACGGCTGTCACTGGAGAAGATGTTTAAAAATAATTTGTGTTTGGTATAAAAACCAGTCTAGCCTGAATGTACTAGTTAACCTAAGAGGGAGTTCAATAATATTCCATCCTGGTTTAATAGGGAAATAGGACAAAAAGAGCACACTTCCTCTGAGTCCTTACCCTTTTTATATACCACTGTAATGACCTCTTCTGTTAGGGTAGGAGGTAGGACACCAACAGTGTGGGCTGGAGTGAACATCTTATGTAAATATGGACAGAGAATTTCATTAAATCTTTTATACAGCTCACCTTGGAGGCCAACAGGGCCCTTTGACTTTGTTCAACAGATATTTCAGAGTTCAACTGAGCTGACTCTTCATCTAATTGGAAGAGGTTGCATTTCTCTAAGAAATCTTGCATAACAATGTAGTCGGTATTGTTTTTGGCTGTAAACAGTTTTTTTAAAAGAATGATGTCAATGATGTCTTTGGGTTTCTTCAAAACCTCATCTTTATCAGATTTCATTTTGTGTATCGTGCAATAATTTTCCTGTTTTTTTTCTGAATTGCTGTGCTAAACATCAAAATATTTCTGTTTGTTCTATAACTAGAGTTACAGACTTGCTGTTGTATTCATCCACCAACCAGTCAAGTAGCAGTTTACATCCATGTCTTTCCAAAATGTCATCACTTCATCATTTCATCCTGTCAGACATTTGTGTGAAATTGTCATAATTAGCATTTGAAGTATTGAGATATGGCCAAAACGTGTTTTGTGAGGTCACAGTGATCTTGATCAGTTCATCCTTGAGTCCAAGTGGACGTTTTTTCCAAATTTGAAGAAATTCCCTCCAGGCGTTCCTGAGATATCGCGTCGATGAGAATGGGACGTACGTACGACAGAAGGACAACCCTGAATCATAATGCCTCTGGCCATGGCTCTTATTGGTGCAGAGGCATAAACATGCCTTACTAACCTTTGCTGAGAGTATCTTGTTATATTCATATTTCAGGGAAGATATTTTTATGTAATTCATTAGAAGGTTTTTGGGCATTTTCTTTTGTCCAGTAGATTAATTTGATGTTCCATTTCAAGTAATCTGGCCTTATTCTTCTTCCTTCAAATGAACTAACACAACCTCTAAGAAAAGATTTGAATTAAACCCCAAGGTAAAACAGAGCTAGTCTCTGAATCGTCATTAGTGTTAAAGTAGAGAGATTGCTGAGTTCTTAGATAATCACAAAACTCTTTTTTGGTGAATAACAGAGGATTTAGCCTCCAGTTCATTGGTGGTTTCACCATATTCTGAGTATATAGTGAGAGGACTGTGATCTGAAATCACAATGTAATGATGTTTCGCATTTATAGGGCATCAGTTTGGCGTCACTGAGAAAATAATCTATCGTGGTGTACGAGTTATGTGTTGCTGAGTAAAAAGATTATTCTCTACCAGCCGGGTTCCTGAGACATATTAGTATTATTGATGAAAGTATTAAAAAGACACTTGAACTGCTTTTATCTATTCTACGAGAGACATAATTTCTAATATGTGGTTGTGATGTTCCAACACAGTTGGTGGTCTCTCTCTCTCTCTCTCTCTCTCTCTCTCTGTCTCTCTCTCTCTGTATTGATATTCTCCTTCCTCACCGTGGTATCTATTACCTCTGTGGAGAAGCTGTGCTGTACTCTCCGTACTGTCATGAAATATTTCTGGTTGTGGGGCTCATCCAGTGTAAGATTAGGAAAGGCAAGTCAAACTTTTATATAGTATATTTCACGCATGAGGAAAATACAATATGCTTCACATAAAAACATTTAAAATGCATAAGAATTTTCAGAGATAGGTTCAAGAAAAATAAAAGACGGAAAAAGGCGCAGGAAGGCTTAAAAAGAATAAAATGATTTTTCCTTTCAATTTCCCAGTAAGTCGCCTCAAAACCCACACGGTTTGGCGGTGCCACATATATATTCTGATCCAGGACTTCATTGAAGTTTTATCAAACGTGCATTAAGTGAAATATTGAATTGCAGGATGACATTTTCTTACAGCTGCACCGTTCCATCAGAAGGGAAAATTGTAAATGTCTATGGCATATTTTTATTCAGATTTCCCAGAAAGTTGGCCTGGTATGTGGTATATTTGAAAGCAAGGTTCTTAGAGTTTGACCAAAGCTTGAGGGTGCAAAATGACTTCACAGATTGATTGAATTTACTATCCCAGAGGGAAATTGGTTTGCAGCACTAGCACAAAATGTAACACATAAGCACAAAAGTAAAAACAAAAAATGGTCCACACATGGCAGACACCCACCATAGCACCATTCTGTAGTGCTTATAAAAGTGCAAAAATGAAATATGAGAAACTGATTTTAGATTTTATTTAAAAAAAAACATCAGCCCAAGAGACCGGTTCTCAATACCCGTGTGAAACCAGAAATCAACGTTGATTTATTTGTCACATAACTTCCATACTTACGCCACTTCCGGTGTTATTTTCCCCTAAAACTGTGATCTTTTCCTAAACCTAAACCGTTTGCTACGTAAACCTAACCAAGTTGTTTCCTGTGACGACAGAAGATTATTTTGAAAAGCCTGGAGAGTGGAGTGGAAATTGACACGTACTGTACGTCATGTGTTGCTTGACATTCGTAAGAGAATGCATGATCCGTTGTATGAGGATATGTTTTACTCAAGTATGACTAATGTTTTTGGTTCTGTCTGGTTTGTTTTTTGCAATCAAATCACCAGGTAAATGTTAGGGGAAGATTTTGGTTTTGGTTACTTACTGAAAAAGCTGAAAGTGATGTGAAGCACGAAAAAAACAACGTGTTTAACATCTACAATCTTTCCCTAACCTTAACTTAGCTTTGTTGCCTAAACTGAACCACACTCGGGATTGAGGATGCAAACTCTGACTGGTGCCAAAGTCCTGCACTTTTCAACGACTTCTGTCTGGTACAAAAAGGTACAGTAGAACTTCCTTCGTTGGAAAAATTGTTGCAACAAATCCATTCAGTGGTTTGGCAATACAAATTAGTTGTACAACATGTAATTTCTAAGAGATATGGTTGAAACAGCAGAGATCAATGCTGGATCTTATTTTTCCCAACCAATAGCATGATTTCTCTAAACCGTGTCTAACTGGTAAAGCCTGCATCTTTCAAGCTCCACACCTCCTGTCACATATTTATGGTCTCCAAGCCCAAAATAACCCTTGATGTCATTGCCAGGGATATTTTCTCAGACTTGACAAAACACCTCCAGGAGCCACAAGAGATATTTTACATGAGTTGTACTCCCAGTGTTGAGTAAACTGACCTGTATGAGTAATATCCGCATTTAAATACACATTGCCAGCATAGGAACAATCAATAGTTCCACACAAACCTCTGAATCCCATTAAAGACACCAAACAAAAGCTATTTTGTAACCTAAAAAAAATGACCTTTATAGTAGAAAATAGAGCAGGACAACAAAGTGTCATATGTACGTAGAGGTGGTGTGATTTCCAGCAATGAGTCAGTGTTGTCAGTAAACTGAGTAAACCAACTCCTTCCTCATACAGAGGAAGTTTGGCACTGACACAACACACGCCCCCACATCTGAAACCCTTCATCAAATCAGCAACATGCTTCTTCTAACTACACTCTCACACACACAACCTTTCCATCACTTACTTATTGGAGCCCACAGCAATCAGTAATCTCGGATGTCACGGCTAATCGCACATGTACAACCATAAGTTCCTCCAGTCAGGACAGCTTTATGAAGCAAGTTTCACCTCCGTCAAGAGCATGAATCAGTTTAATTAGATTGTGCCAACAACGTTCACTTTGTAATTACGCCAAACACCTGCTTGCCATCGCCGCGCTCCTTCAAAATCACAGTCAGATTGCAGAGAAAAGGTGACGCATTTCCATTTTCATACATTTATCATTTTTTTATTATTCCTGGTCAAAATCTGCTAGATTTGTGTACCAACCTGACATGGTTGGTTATTGTTGAGGATAAAGTGTTCCAATTTTAGATAAATAGTGGCGTTTAAAAGAAGTCTTTCAAAAGAAGACATTTAAGACCTTGAGGTGTTCAAAATTGCTTTTCACAGTGCTTTAATGTGTGTGATTTTTTTCCCAGTGAAGTGCGTGACACTTTTTATTGCCATATTGTTCCCTTTTGTCTATGCTGCAAATTCTGGCTTACTTTAAAAACAATACAGTGAATATTATTATATTTTCCACCTTCCTTTGCAAGTCACTGTGCAATATCCCCATACAACGGTTTGAATGATTTCTTACGGAAAGTTATTCCTCATTATTGTTTATTATATTCCAATTTATTGCGATTTTTGTTAACGTTTTTAACACTAGACCATGGGAAAAAGTTGAATCACACACTTCTAGGGACTTTTACTTTGGAAAATATCTAAATTGATACAGTAAAAATGTTTGATTTTCAGCATGTATGTAGTCAGAGATGTCCTAAAGTCAAATATATCAGTTATTATTAGGCATTATTTATAAAAAAATTTCAAGCAACCCAAAAATCAAAGAATAAATACATTTCATTCACAAATTAGTGGCATTTTCTTTTTAATTTATAGGGGACATGTAATGTTTTATACTTCTGGTGAATATAATCCAATTAATCGTAATTCCATATATGTATTTTGTATATACAGTTCCCTTTGTTAACACCTTATTTTGCTATCTCTCCCATCAGCCCCGTTCTCTTTATACATCCATAGTCAGCTCCATTGGGGCCTTTTGAATGCATTTAACATAAATGTCAGTATATGGGTGCTCTACAGTTGCAGCGTCGGCTGATTTGATCACAGAGCTGAGAAGTGACGGCTGGCTTGACTGCACGTTACTGCTATCTGTGAAACCCAAAGTGTTTCCATACTTTACTGGATGTGTAGTGTTTAACACTTTGGAGTTAACATGAGGGTGCAGGTTGTATCCATGTGGACCCTCCACCATTTTCCAATTTCTCGTTTTGGCTCGCTGCGGTTTGTTTTGGTTTTCGATGGAATGGATATGGCGTCATGTTACTCAGACTACAACAATCAAAGTGGTAACTTCCTTCTACCTCTGCATAGACTCAAATGAAGCAAATATATTGATTCTGGCATTAAAAAATCTATTTCAAAATCGTAAAAAAAAAAAAATCGCGATACATCTTTTTATTTCTTACTCTTATTAGTTAGGTTTAGGAGAGATGGACGTGGTTAGGTTTAGGCAACAAAACTACATAGTTAGCTTTAAGAGAAGATCGTGGTTTGGGTTGAAATAACTCTGAAAGTCACGTAACTTAAGTACGGAAGTACTACGTGACAAATAAACGAACGCAGACTTGACGACATTGACGGGGTACAAATACCGGCCTGCTGGGAGAAAATCCGATATTTTTTTACCCATCCAGCCACCCTGACCTCCTCCCTATGCACCGTTTGTCGCTCTTTATACTTCCCTCTTCACAGTTACGTGGATTACATACAGATTGATTTCCTGAGATATATATGAATTACAGTGCATTGCTTTTCGTAGATAGCTATGAACGATATATGATGAGAACAGCCGGCCTTGTGAGTGTGTAGCTGGTCGAGTTCAAGACTCATCCAAGCTTCAAGTGCTCGGGTTGTTGGTTTTCATCCCAGCTTTATGTCAGCAAGCTGCCAAACAATTTCAAGAATTCCACTTGATGAGACTCAACATTTTAGATACAACTGGTAGAAAGCAACTCCTCTGACTCCATCCGCGCTCTCGCTCTCCTCTGCCTGCCCTTTGCGGCCTCCATTCACACACAAACACATATTTGCATTCTCTCTCATGACTCCTCTGTAGAGTACAACACACACACACACACACACACATTCGAAAACATTATTCACACTCTCACACATTAACAACAGTAACAGGATGCAAAGATGAGGCCCCGCTCTTTCAGCAGGCTATAAAAATGGAGGCTTTTATTAACACTGATAAAAATTCCATCTTCTTATCGACAGGGGAAACGGAAAAGGGCGGGAGAGTTTTGCTGCAGCGCTGCTTCGAATAAGGATGCTGCTGGGCAGAGGGAGAGTGAGAGACACCGAGAGAGAGAGAGAGAGAGAGAGAGAGAAAGGGAGATGATTTGGGTGCGGAGCGAGGGAAGACGAGAGAGAGTATCTGTATTAAAGTGAAGCCAAACAGACGCAAAATGAGTCTGGACAATGAGAGGACCAGATGGTGGTTGTGAGAAAAAGAACCAAGATGGAGAGAAGTGTGAGAACACTAACTACCACAGAGAGTTAGAGAAGGAGAGAAAGACAGATGGAGAGGATGGATGGAGGCGAGGGGGGTTGGAGTGGTGGGGGTGGGGGTTGGGGTGGGATTGTCTTTACTGCCCTTGTTCGTGTAATCGAGATGCCGTTGTGTAGCAGTATGGAAAAAAAAAACGACCGCAGTGTGGTGCAGCAGACAGTCCAAACAGCATGGATGTACAAACCGGAGGATGCCCGTGCACCTTGGGACCTGTGCTGAATGCAGGTGGAGTGGTGCAGAGCCAGAGAGCTGATGGAGGAGGAAGAGGAGGAAGTGGTGGTGGTGGGGGTTGGGGGGGGTAGTCGGTGAGAATGAGAGAAGGATGAGTGAGGGAGTAAGGGAGAGATGTGGAGGTTGCAGGAACAGGTGGGGAAACAGCAGGTGGTGAAGGGGTTAGGGAAAAAAAAGAGTCCTGGTTAACAGCCCAGGCAGGCTGCACCATAAAGCACCTTGATGATGCTTTAATGACCCAAACGTGCCTCTTCGTGGAAAATGAGCTAAAAATACATGGAATTAAAAAATCACGATAATTTATTGAGCGTGATATTTCATTTGATGCTCCAATGACTGCTGTATTTGTCTTTCCACGAGAGCTTGACTATCAGGGACGGTACAAAAATATCAACAGCATTATTTACATTTTCTTTGAAGCCTCCCTCCAATATCTCAAAATATAGAACTGAGTTGAAAAAAGGGAAAAAGTTCAGAGTGCTTGGAAGTTCAAATCAGTGTGATGAAGGTGCTCTTTGGTGGGGTATACAAAGGTTCAAACAGGGGGAGTCCAAGGCACTCTTCTGACAAAAAATAAAATGCCTTTATTCAAATGACTATTTCATGATGAAATGCTAAAAACAATGCTGGGACATGTTCGGATTGGGTGACAACCCATGCTTAGCAGCACAAAAGCATAGAACTAAATTGGTTTATCTTGTTTCACCGTTAAAGGGAATCGCCACCAAATATGCACATCAAAATCTGTTTCTGTCGGCAACATCCGGGTCTGAAAAGTGAAGACGATGAGGAAGTGCCTTAAACTTGCATTCTTTCTTATAGCCAGCAGAGCAGCAGCTCAAAGCTACTAGCTAGCATAACACACCCAAATCTAGAACTGTTGGCAGTCGAGTTGCATTGTGGGTAACGTAGGCGCCAGGTTTTTACAAGGAAGAAGAAGAACACATGGAACATAAGAGGCAATTAGTGTGTTCCAATACCCATATTACCATACTATTCAGTATGCAAGAAAAAAATGTAGCATGTCCCAATACATAGTATGCAGTACACACAGCAGATATATAAGCAAGAGGGTCAAAATTCAAGGCGCAATGTTATGACAAAGTAGTTGTATGTCGACTGCATGTCACTGTTCGTACCTATCTTTAAATTCTGCATCTCTGTATTCTTTACTTTGTTTGTCATAAAGTGTTTTGTACTGGGAGACAACTGAACGAAGTGAATCAGCTTATCAGATCCCATTTGGATGATGATGTTTGCATTCACGGTGGCTCTGATAGGTGCGAAAAAATGCAGAATATCAAACCTGTTCGGAAACCTTAATGACAGACGAAAGTTTTGGAGAGGGTGAATGTACTTTTAAACATTTAAACGACATCATTTTATAAGTTCCCTAATAGGTTTGATTACATTGAAAGCTGTTCAATATTGTTGTCACATTTGTCATGTTTGTGCCATCTGTCCCTCCACACCATGATGGGAACAAGCCAAAGTATTCAGCTCGACCTTGCTGCACCTGACACATACTGATGATGATTTAGTATTCAGTGGTTCTCTCAAGGTATCTGAGTTATCGTCAACCTCATCGTCCCCATGCACTCTTGTCTGGCCTGCAAAAAGGCAGGAGGGCTCAGCCTTAGACACAATAATACGCTCAGTCGAGATTGAGAAATTGCTTCTCTAAGGAGACGAACGCTCGTCCAATCAATCTCTCGACAAAGCAGAGTTCCGGCTGAATATTTTCAAGAGGCACCCCTGCCCTGTCCTCCTTTGTAGCTGCCACAATGAAATCCTCAGTGGAGTCTTGTACTGATCAAAGGCTATTCCCTCCATCTTTTAACAAAAGATGAAGGACATCCATTGTTATTAAACCCTCTGTTGCCTTTTATTGAGACAAGTCAGAGTCTTTAGGGCAGGCGTGGCGTGGGCACACATTGGGATATAAAGTGATACCGCAGGGCGCAGCAGCCTTTAAGACAGCTTTGTTAACTGTTGACAAGATAAACATGGAACCCATGCCCAAATGTCCTCATGAAAAATGCATCTTTCCAAAGGGAAACTGGGCATGTTTATCTAAAAGCCTGTGTGCTGCCAGTGCTAGAACACGAGAATCCACCAGTGGCCTTATTTTCTCAATTTCTATAATACGAGCAGAAGCTGTGATGACAAAGCTAAATGTTGTTTGGAGTTAGTTGTGTACTTCAGCAGTTTTATCTGATACTGCTTTCTGCATACAGCATTCCCTATGGATTTGGTACTTCCTGTATATTTCCTGCAGATACTTTGAAGTAATAGACCACAAGACGTTTTATGACACTGGAAGGAAAAAGTGTGATGAGGGATCTTTCATTTTTTTGGGTTCGGAGTTAAATCATGATGAAATGACATGAAATGTTTTCAAAGTAATCATGATGTTGTTGAAGGAACAGCCCCCAAACCCAAAGATATTTAACCGTAATGTTCTGTTTGGGGCCTATAGCCTGGGCCCTGGACGAATCTGTGAGCTCAGGTTTTATTTGCTCTGGCAGATGTGTCTGCCTCCGCTTTAGAAAGCGTTCTAGCAACCTGATATCTGACGGGCCAATCATAATCGTTTATCTAATGTGAGGCGTGTTTGAGACGATGACTGTAAAGAGGAGCGCCGTTAAGGCATTTTTGAAAAGCTGATGTGGAACTTTCTGTTGTAGCCCAGCCTGCTCTCATTCCCAGGGCGTCAAACACTGGCATTTTATAGTGAATTTTACACACTGGGCGTGCGGGAGGGGAGGTGGATGGGTCCAACAAACACAAGGCTTTCATCCAGGACCCCGCTGTTCATGTACTGTGCGTTAAAATTCACTTTCACGTTGCAATCAGCTGTTTGTTCGTGTCCCGTGTTCATAACGCTCAGTTTCACTTTACAAACGCAACACATTAGCACTCCCAACTCGTCAAATACCGCCGCTTGGTCAGTGGCCCTCAGCATCGGAGACCGACGCAAGGGGTACCCCTCTTGTGTTGCTTTTGGACGGACCAGGGACGGCGTGTCAATACGTTCGTTACATGCGTAGTGTCCTTTCAAAATAAATTTTTCACAGGAAGTTAGGTTTAGGCAACACAACCACTTCGTTAGGGTTAGGAAACGGTCATGGTTGACGTTAACTTCACTGACTAACGACTCACGTGACTCACGGAACTGATGATACTGACAAGTTACGTGACTAAAGACTGACGTGACAAAATAAGTCAACGTTACTTTTACTTTCACACAGGACATGAACAGCGGCCTCCTGGTTGAAAGTCTTGTTTGTTTGACCCATCCACCTCATGAACGGCCACCCTGAACGGACTCTCACGCTATTAATACTATATTAGTTGCTTTGACCGTCAAATAACGCCACGGGTGGGTTTACATTGGAGTGAGTTGAAAGCCTTGGTTTCCAATGCCGAGGGGTACTGACCAAATGGCGGTATTTGACGAGTTGGGAGTGAGAATGGGTTGACAAACGTAATAGTTTTTAGACCAACCTAGTAGTTTTTCCTAAACTAAGTGGTTTTGTTGCATAAACCTAAAGTGACGCCGAGGGGCGTGACAAAGCGGCAGAATGTGACATGTTGGGATGAGTGTTGTGTAGCCACTATTGCGTAGCCTGATATCGCCAGACCAAATAGCAAATGCATCTGCCAAATAAAACATAAGTCGTCTGGTTCCGAGGCACAGTAGAGCGAAAAGGCTTTTTGTTCTATATTGTTGACCTAAGGTCTTCTCCTACGCACCGGTCGACCTACAGGTGTGCAAAACTTCAATATCAATATCCGTGGCAAATCTTTTATCTTCAAATGCTGATGGCGAAAACTGCAACACTCGTTCACAGACTTATTGATGCTACATCATCACAGCTCATCTCTGCACGCTGCACTCTCTTTACAGTTTTCCGAAGCTCAGCAATGGCAAACGCCACATGGTTCGTTGCTCTAATTGGTTGTCCAGAGGTATTTTGGTCTATGTCCGTTAATAATGCCTCTTGGAAATCGCAAATTGACAGAGGTTCCAGACTAATTCACATTTGCGATTTGGTCTGGCGATGTCAGGGTAACCGAGTCCATTAAACGGCTCAAAAAACATATTTTGTTTCATCAGCTTGATTCTTGACATTTCCTAATTTTATGAGATTTGCTCACAAACATGATGTTGAACTGACGACATGCTCCTGAGGTCTGCGACAGAAAATGTCACATTATTTCTGTCTCAGAGGCCGCGGTTGTAAAACATGATTAAATACAATTGGTTTTCATGTACTCTATATTTGTGATTATTACTTTTTACGCATCACTGCACCTCTCAAATCCCAAATGAGTTCATATGGATTTCTGTTAATGGAGTTTCATAACAATTTGTCATAAGAGGTCTAACAGGAAGTGGAGCCTCTCTGGAGTCTCACTGCGCTCCGACATAATTAATATCGATGTAGGATAACATAATAAACATAATTTGCTTATGAATGACTTATTAAAAACTAAATTAATATGAATTTGTTCGCGCCTTGTCCAAGTAACATTTAAAACATGAGATATTGCCTTATTTTGTGTGAACAAAATAAAGAAATAACGCTTTATGGTCATTTCCGTATTCTGTCTCCCTCATCAAATGTTCAAGTCCAGTTTGTGCAAAGGGAGAGGTTATCACTTTCATACTTTTTCTACACCATAAACAATGAGGAAGTAAAGACATTTTAGCAACACACAATTTACAATATTATAAAACAGAGAAAAGCAGATGTTTTGCTGAGCAATCAACTTGAAATAGTTGCAGAGTAATTTTCTGCCAATCAGCTAATCAATGAATCAATTTTTAGTATTTAGTATTAATCCAAATTCTCCACCTTTGGCATAGAAATATGAATAAGTAAAACCAGTGGTGAAAGAACTACTCAGATCCTTTAATTAAGTAAAAGTAACAATACTGCAGTCTAAGTATCAAAAATAAAAGTACTCACTATGCAAAATGCAATTTTGGGGGGGACTTTTGGAGCTCTACTGTTCATTTTGTTGCTTGGCAATTTACTACTTTACTATTCTTATAAATACAAGTACAGCAAGAACAACACCTTCCACCTAAGTGTGTCTGATCAGCAACAAAAACACCTGTGAAGGTATAATCTATAACAACCTATAACAATGTATTATATTTAATAAATTGAGCATATGTTCTTATGTAAAATCAAAAGAACTATAGCAGTTGAATAAATGTAGTGAGGTTAAAGTATAAAGTAGCATAAATTGTATATAATTAAGTAAAGTGCAAGTACTGCAAAATTGTACTTAATTTCAAAAACAAAGCAAAACCCAGTGCATTAGGTTAAAAACAAACAAAACCCAGTGCATTAGCTCGTATACCATCTGTCCCGCTGATTGCGCTCCCATATGGCTAACTGGTAAATACAGCAGGCGGAGATCACCAGTTTAATTATAGATCTGTTTTTTCCCTCATATGCCTGGAACCCAATTAAGGCATGTGGTGCACACCCGTCACGCTGATACTCTGATACATGTGATTCCTCAGCAATCTCTGCACTGACCGCTAATTATGAGACGCAGTCCTCATATCAACATTTGAGTCAAGTCAGTGCCACTGCTAATTGGCATGAGTAAATACCTCTTGTCATGATTCTGCATGAAGCTAATGTCTGGTTAAATGGTACATGCCAAAGGTCAATAACATATTGTTGACTTAATATGCCTTTTAAATATGTAATTTGGAGAGTGTCCAAGTGACAAAGGCCTCTAGCTGCCTTAAGAATTATGACTCTTATCCATCATGACAACGAGTAATCCTTAACTAGGTTGTTATTTAAACCAAAAACATGATCTTTCCCTAAACCTAACCAAACCTTAAAGAAATACATGGACATTTTGGGAAATAAACTTATTCGCTTTCTTGTCAACAGTTAGATGAGGAAATCCGTTCCACTCTCATACCTGTCTGCTAAATATGAAACTACAGCCAGTAGATGGTTAGCTTAGCTTAGCTTAGCTTAGCTTAGCTTAGCTTAGCTTAGCTTAGTATAAAGACTGGAGACATACCAGCATCTCTAAAGTTAACTGAGTAACAAGTTATATCTCATTTGTTTAATCTGTACAAAACTTTAAGTGAGAAATGGACAAGATTTGTTTTTAGGGGAGGTTATGGGCTAAAGGAGAGCTGGTACGAAAGTAACACTTTCCAGATGAACGTCATTTTAAAAGAGAGCATTACAGACAGAAACACATTTTCGTTGTGATCGGCAACTCACATGTGTGCTATCAATACCAGGTGTTATTTTGTACAAATGTGGAACGACTTCGGTATAATTTGACTTAGAATGGACATTCCGCATTGTTCATTTTATTTTCGAAAGTAACACAACGGTATGAACTTGAATTGTTCAAGCTATTCTTGTTTTTATTAAACATGTCTGACAATGTCCTTGTTAATATATTATTACAAATATATGATGTCCTTCATCTTAATAATAATGATTAAATTAAATTTTCAATATTCAATTTAGGGCTGTCAAAGTTAATGTGTTACTAACATGTTCGTTAAAGTAAATTTGTTTTAACGGCACTAATTTCTTTAACGCATTAACGCAACTGAAGCGAAGAAAAGGCGCGTCGTACTGGAGGAAAACAACGATTTTGCTGGCGACGCATCTCAGTGTGATGAGCCCCTAGTGAAGTCAGGGCCTCAAAAACAAATTAAAATGCAAGGCAATTTAACGGCATACTGATCCGTGCACGTTTCTCCTGTCTATGAATTAGGCAGAGATGTAAAAATACAGTCAGTAGGTGAGCATGTCTGCAGTGTTCATCACAACAGGAGCCTAACTGGGAGTGTTTTCGCAAAGTCACACATTATGTGGCTGGTATCTCCATGTGTATCAGAGGAGGAACGCAGTAGTTCACACTCTTCCTGGGGGGTGGAAATAACTGGGACCGCGGTATAAAATGGAAATTAATTGGCAATGACTAAATTTGGCAAGTAAATGAAGGAAACATGTAAAACAAAGTATTAAAAATTCAAAGTGGAAGATCTGTAAAAATGCTTTTTACTGAAATCACCGATTCTCTCATCTCTTTTCAGAACTCCGTTTTATTCTCCAAGATGAGATTTCATTCTACCTGTGAGCCCATTTCTCTCTGCTCTCTTTACAAAAGTGAAAATAGAGGAGGTTGCAAAGTGAGCTGTTTGAAGCGAGAAAAAGTAATATCTGAGTATTGATCGGTGAACCCCCTGCAGAGGTATCATTTGTGCTATAAAGCAGTGAAAATCTCACTTTGAGCAAATTTTAATAACAAAAAAGTGAAATTGGCTGACACTTGAGACATCACAAGCTACATGTAGAGACTTGAGGGGTGTATTTGCAGCTGTGAAACTCACTTGAGACTAAAGAGGTTTAATCTGGATAATAAGTGAAGTAGACAGTGATTGGGCAGTCAGGACGGGGCTCTTTAATTAGGCAACAAGGCCCACCATTTCTTTAGAGATTGATTGGCCCCTTGACATTAGCTGCACTGATGACACCGAGAATAGTTCAGCTAAATGTGTGTTATCACACTGAAGGTTTTTAATTAATCACAGCTCACAATTATTACTTTTCTCTCCATGTTGCCTGTTATCAGCTGGAATAACTCCAGCTCCACAACCTGCATGCAGGTCTTGATCCATCTCAGGTATCTCGAGGAAAACTTCTGCTCTGGAGTCAAATTAGACTCTGATAATTATGTTGACCACCTGTTAAAGGGATAGTTCTGATTTTTTGTTTTTTTAAGTGGGGTTGTATGAGGTACTTATCCATAGTCAGTGTATTACCTACAGTAGATGGCGGTCAGCACGCCCCCATATTGGAGAAACAGACAGGAGTCATCCCACAGGAGCAAAGCAATGTACTGCAGTGGACGGGGGCTGGCAGCAAAACGTATTTTAGCCACCTAAAAGAAAGACTCACCTAAAAAAATCAGTTTAAGTATACACTAATATTTTCACCGCTTTACCTTGCTGTCAGACAGCCCTTTCCGAAGGGGAAATGAAGCCATTATCTATGCTCTCTTCAAAGCCACCAGACTCCATTGACAAAAACACTAATTTTAACTCGCAGAACGCGGGGGTTGCTGGTCTACCGCTGCCTCGATTGGTTACTAACCATTTAGGGGCACTTTTCGGCCCATAGTCCATTTGGCTTCTCCAAATCAAAGTGGAATTGATACTTTTGTATGGCTGTCAATCGATTAAAATATTTAATTGATTATTTAATCGCATGATTGTCCATGATTAATCGCGATTAAATTGCATATCGATCACACGGCTCAAAATGTTCCGTTAAGGGAGATTTGTCAAGTATTTAATACTCTTATCAACATGGGAGTGGACAAATATGCTTCTTTATACAAATGTATGTATGTATTTATTACTGGAAATTAATTAACAACACAAAGCAATGACAAATATTGTCCAGAAACCCTCACAGGTACTGCATTTAGCATAAAAAATATGCTCAAATCATAACATGGCAAACTGCAGCCAAACAGGCAACAACAGCTGTCAGTGTGTCAGTGTGCTGACTTGACTATGACTTGAGACAAACTGCATGTGATTATCATAAAATGGGCATGTCTGTAAAGGGGAGACTCGTGGGTACCCATAGAACACATTTTCATTCACATATATTTAGGTCAGAGGTCAAGGGACCCCTTTGAAAATGGCCATGCCAGTTTTTCCTCACTAAAATTTACCGCAGGTTTGGAGCGTTATTTAACCTCCTTCGCGACAAGCTAGTATGCCATGGTTGGTACCAATGGATTCCTTAGATTTATTAGTTTTATATGATACCAGTATCTTCATTCTAACTTTAAAACTGACTGTACAACTGTACAATGGATTGCGTTAATGTGTTAAAGAAATTAGTGGCGTTAAAACGATTTTGCGCTAACGTGTTGTTATCACGTTAACAGCAGTCTGGTTCAGTTTCACAGTGCACAAATTAAAGCATTTGCTGAGGGGCATGTACGAAGGAGCAAATTTATCTTTTTCGTCTCAGGCTGCATGCAGATCTTGATCTATCTCAGGTATTTCGAGGAAAAACCTCTGCTCCTGAGTTAAATTAGACTCTGATAACGATGCTGCACACCTCATCCGGGAGGCAATTACACCAAACATAATGCTTCGAAAACCAGTTTCAGTTTTAATGCCCGGGATCAATGCATTAAACCAAACATTGTCGGCACCTGGACTGCAGGGACTGATTGGTTTTATAACACTATAAAAACTGTACGCTGTGTCAGTGCTTCCTCTTGTCTGATCAGGAACTGGGCTGCGTTTGATCACTCCTCGCTCCTCCTGTGCACCAGTTTTACTTCCCTGGCGCATCCAAAGTCATTTGAATCTGCAAAGTACAACACAACCCTCTTTTCATTTTTTTTTTTTTTTTAACCACCGTGTTTTCTAGTCCGCTATGTTCTATTTGATGCCTTTTGAAATATTTAGTGCCAACCCTTCCATCTTATTACCTGCGTATCCAACTGGATGTACAGTGGCAGAGGGCTCCCTGCTATGCAGCTGCTGTGTGGGTGTGTATGCGAGCAGAAAAAGCTCAGAAACCTTCTTTTATGTGATTAATCCTCGTCTTAACATAGCCTTCTATGTCCGCTCTCCGGGGCAGCATTGGGCTAGTTGAGCCTGCTCAAGTCTAAGCCCCTCTCACCAAGGGTGGATTTGCCACATTGAGGAGACTGGTGGACATGGTGGTGATTTGAAATGGTGACTGCTGAAGGAAGATGAGGGAGGTGAGGCTGAGATGAAAGGGGAGGTGGATAGCGGGAGGGCAGATAGGGTAAAGGATGACAAGGTAAGGATGCAAAGGGAAGCAAAGAAAATTGGGATAGACGGGGCGACAGAGAGAGAGAGCGATGTGTGAGTCGGTGGGGAAAAGAGAGAGCTAATGATGGGAAGAGAGGTAGAGGAGGGGGGGGGGAGTCTGAGGTGTAGCGGAACAAGGGAGGAGGCTTTAGGGAATGAGGTGTTAATGATGGGAGTGGGGGAGGAGGAGAGAGGAGAGGTAAGGATGTGAAAGTAGGGAAAGAGCAGCACAATTAAGAAGCAGGGAATTAAAATGTCAGAGAAGTCGCCTGGGAGAACGAGGGAGAGACAGAGTGAAGGAGTGTTAAGGGGTTTAAGGATGGACTCGCTCAGCTGAGGCGTGAACACACACAAATGCAGAGGCTGAGGCAGCGAGGCTGAATGACACAAAGGCAAACAAACAAACACACTCATGAGCACATACACGACTGAGAGAGGAGGGCTGTTGCCAGCTGAGTCAGAATCAGGACTGAAACTAAAGACGATCGTCATTAAAGATGAATTATTTCTGTGATTAAATGATTATTTGTTTAGTCTTCAAAATGTCAGGAATTAATTAAAAACGCCCAAAACATTTTCCCAGCGCTCAAGGTGACAGCTAAAATGATTTTCAATTCACGGAGATACATAACAGAAAAAAATCAGCAAATCTTCACATTTGCAAAACTGGGACTAGTGAATGTTGAATTTTTTTCTTGAAAAATGACTCGAAGGATGACGTTAAAGGGATAGTTTGGGTGTTTTGAAGTGGGACTGTATAAGGTACTTATCCATAGTCAGTGTATTACCTACAGTAGAGGCTGACCTAAAAAAAAAAAGATCTGTAAGTGTAAGCTATATTGACGTCAGACAGCTATACAGTCTGTTTCCGACAGGGAACCAAAGCTGTTATCTATGCTCTCTTCAAAGCCACCAGACTCCGTTGACAAAAACAGTCATTTTACCTCGCAGAACACAGGAGTTGCTGGTCTACGACTGCCTCGATCGGTTAGTTTGTTTGTGTTATTGAGTGACTTTGGTGATTCCGTACAAACCCTTTAAGCCAACATTTAGTCAGTTTTAATCGAACTCTGGTGCTGTTCGTTTGGGCAGTTGTGAACGCAGTAATAATCGTACTCTGATTCGGACTAAAACGATGGGTCAGAGACCGCTTATGAGAGGTGGTTTTGGAACCGTTTCCAAGTGAACCAAAATGCAGGCTGTCTGTGTGGCCATTTGTTGAGATGGACACAGGTAAACGACAGATTAACATGAGTGGGAGAGGATTCGTGCGCACAGTCGATCAGTGCTGAGTCAAAGTTAAAAAAACTCCACGAAGTGGCAGCTCTCGAGACAAAAAAGATGAATTCGCTCCTTCGTTCACGCCCCTCAGCAAATTCTTTTTTTTTTTATTTGGTGTGTCTAAATTTGTGCACTGTGAAACCGAACCAGACTAAATAGAAAACAAATCAATTTAACTCTGATTCGGACTAGCCAAATGGACTATGGCTTGTGAAAGCGCCCTAAAACATCACAGTCAATCGACTAGGATTCTCCAAAACCATCACTGCGAAACCTGGATTACGTTCAATGGCATTTTATTTTCACATTTTTTATATTTATATTATCTTTCTTTCTACACTATTTGTGCAACAACTATGGTACAATTAAGGTGAGGGAAACCAAACACTAACTGCAGTTCTGTGGCAGGATTTCGGTCTCATGTATGAAGGTCAGGCGTGCTGCACGGCCATCAACCCCCTCGACTTCAACACCCTTACTTCACAGATGTAAATCATGTCCTGCAGAATAATCTGATATGAACACAGTTCCTCGGACGCTGGCTGTGAGTTTCAGGAGGGCCGCCCGCCGCTTAACAGCTCTCTGATTGAACGAGCCGACTGGTCTATTTGTCAGCGCTCTTTACTTTGTTGACCCACTCTGATTATTTCCATCTCGCTGCTTCCCCTCCCCCTCTACTCTGTCCCTCTCCATCCTCCGTCTCATGCCTCCTTGTCGGTAACGCTGCCTGCCACTGCATTTTGTCATGCGGTCCTCATGGGACTGTTTGTTACTCTTTCTACTCGCTGCACCTTCACCTCCCTCTCTGCTCTCCTCCCTCCCTCCATCTCTCTCTTTCCATTAATAATTTGTGATGCCACTCTTGCTCTGCAGGGCACTCCTCATTGGTCTCCATTTCTCTCTCCTCCAGTTCTGATTTGTTATGCCACTGCCATTCCCTCGTACACATCTCATTGGTCACTGTCCGCTGAGCTTTCTATTACGCTCTCTCTCTCGCCTTCCCCCTCCCCTCCCCATGTTGTTTGATCTCATACTTTCGCTGTCAGAGATTTGTTTCTCCCTACAGCGTGCTACGGAGGTGTTTTTCATCTGCGACGCCTTTATCAGCAGAGAACACAGAAGGGTGCGCAGCAACGGGAGGCTGCGTGTGAGGCCAGCAGCTTCGGGTTTGTCCGTTCAAGGGGAATCATTTAGTCAGTGTTGCACACACACACAGCGCAGGTATATTGTCGTTTCAATCTGTCATTAGCATCACCTCAATGCACCAGAAGGCATATTAGAAGGCTGACTGGGAATATGAGGCCATTATTGGAAAACCGAGAAGGCATACACTTTGTGAAATACTGCACTCCTGTTCCCCATTTAGATGTGATTGCGTATGTGTGTTTGTGAGGGAGTAAAAGACAGCAAGGACAAATTTATGGAAATCGCGACAAAATGAATTTAACTTTGAAGTCACAAAATCAGAGTGACACAGGCAAAGATAAAGGCAAATCAGTTGCTACTGAATGTTAACTAGCGGGAGGTGTCGGCTCTAAAAGACGGTCGTCTCTTTAATATGCGTTTTAAGAAGGTTCTAAAGGGACTAATTAAGTAAAACGCTGTAAAATCATTTCATGTCTACATCTCATGTGCTCGCAGATACTCGACTCCGCTTTAGAAATGACACTGGCCTCTTTGATATGCTCAAAGTGAGACTCCTCACCAGAAGAGCGACAGCACCGTTTGTTCGTTCAAACACCTCAAATGACTTGTGATCACGTTTGTACTGACAAACGATCTCTCGCCATCGTGAGAGTAATGACTGCCTTCAGTTGCAAAGGCGGAAACAGTGTGACATTGTTTTGTTGTTGCACAAAGAATCTTTCAGTCTGGTCACAAGGAAAGACTCATTTGTGCATCTTGTGAAACAGATGGTGCTGCATGGGAGTGACTACTTGAAGGGCAAGTTGGCAAAGTACCGCGGCTGATGAGCGAATGCTGCATTCACACATTATCGGCAGAATGGTCACCTCCTGTTACTCAGACTTTGGAGCATTCGTGCATTATTCCAAGATGGTTACCCCTGCTGTACTGTATTGTAGTGTACTTCCAGACAACGAGTGGTAGGCTGTTGCAGTCAACATATTCTCACCCCAATGCGTCAAATACCACAGCTTGGTCAGCGGCCCTGAACTCCAAACCTCAGACTGTGTATAAAAATGGACGACATGAACGCTCCCCAAAAATGAAGCCAAGACATCTGGATCGCCCCCTGGTGGCTGGCTGCAGTATAGGTCATAAATCCTGCCCCCTCCATGTTAGCAGATGGGACATGAGTCAAACTAAAAAGTCAAAGTACACATCAAATAAAGTTTCCCCAAAGATGGTTTGTGTCATTTTAGATAGTTCTTATCACGCTGATGTATGTTCAAGTCTTCATTTTTCTGATAAGTTTGGTTTTAATTAGTTATTTGATGCTATAAAAAGGGGGTGTGACGTTGTAATTGACAGCTGTGAGTCTCTCTTGCTGACAAGCTGCGGCTTTGCAGGGCTCGCGATCG
>CAKALG010024362.1:0-10724 GCA_916700815.1 Helicolenus hilgendorfi
CGACCCATTAATCTCCATGGATACAAGGAAGCCAGCTGATATAAATCAGAGGCAAGGCCACAACAGTCAGACCCGGAGCGGGGAGACGTGGCAGCGGTGATGCTGAGAGTAGAGCAGTCGACTAAATCTGTTAGTGCTACTTGAGGTCAATGGCCTCCCAGTAGCAGTTGGTCTGTCTTTTCTCTTCCCTTCTCTCTCTGTTTTTGGCAAATATAAGACAAGATATGAGATCACATTTCCCCTTCGCCTAAATCTGACCTGTATGTTTTTATTTCAGTGAAGGGTTGTTCCAGGACAGCCAACGGCGACATGATTTACAGACACACGTTGACTCTTGGCTGTATCGGGAGCTGCCATTCTGATGGCTTAATTAACTCGCCGCTGATTTGAGCGTTTTTGCCAACTGCTGTGGACATGTTGCTAGGCTAGAACAGTGCTGGTCGGTTACAGCCGAGGTTAGGGCGTTCTGGAGAGGAAATTGGTGAGAAAATGGTGGCGCTTCACCTCACACTTTGTCCATACTTGGGTCTGGATCATAATTGGGACATCACCTGCTGAAAAATGTATATTTTTGGGTTGTAACTCCTAACATGTCCATTGCCAAACTGAAAGCTGTCTTTCAGTGTAATTGATTTTCCTTTGTAGCAGCAATGCAACAACATATTGTGTGAGTAAATGGGCTTTTTTGTCAAAAAACTAAGCGACATACTAGTCGCGTTTCCATTCACATATTTTTTTGCTCGTCTTTGTCTCCGGACAGCATGAAACATGGCCAATACTAGCTGACATGAAATAACAATTAAAACTTTCCCAATTGAAACAAATCCCTGAAGAACTCTCTCCATTGTTCTCTCCTAGATGGTTAGATGGCCAAGACAACTTGTGTTTACTAGTGGATTACAGACATGCATACCCTGTAGCGCCAACTTCTGACCAAACTACACTGTCGCTGATTTAATTCACTTCAAACCAGTTTATGGAAACCTGCCAAAAGTTTGCTTAAAGGTCCCATGTTGTAATGTTGTTTTAATTATAAAGTAGGTTTAAGTGCTGTATAAATGCTGTGAAAGTATTGAAACACTCAAAACCTGGAAAAATCAACGCAGCCTGTATTCAGAAACTGTGCCTTAAAATGAGCTGGGTTTTTTGAACATTAAAGCATGTTAACATGTTGTAGCAGAAACACAAAATACAAGTATGAACTTGAAAATGAGCATGATATGGGACCTTTAAAAAATTGAATGGAAACACGGCTAAAATCTCCTAGTAAGACTGCAACACACTTACTTTGCTCAAGCCCTGTTGAGCCCCATAAAAACTCACATGTGCGATTGTACACACAGGAAAAAAAAATTGCAGCAAACCCAGAATCAAGGTTAAATAGAAAGTCTGAACCTGTGCTGTTTAATCTGCGCGGTCATAGAAGGTTTACAATTTACTTAATAAAAGTGGAATTAATTTATTGAGAAACCTGTGTTTCATAGCCGTACAGTTCTTTTATTTTGTCATCTACAAATAACAGTTCAACAGTCCTCCTCTGTGAGTCACAGCCTTCATTAAAGTGTTGAGGAGATAAAGGAGATCCCACTCAAGGGCAATTCAGCATATTTCAGCTTGTAGCTGACGGAGAGATGAGTGTTCCTCTTTCTGACTTTTCCTGCCCATATTCTTTAGCCAGCTGAGAAAAGGAAATGTTGACTTTTTTAGACAGAAAGCTGCTACTTTTTGGCACAGGGAGGCTTTAAATAAGGATAGCAGGAGCGATAAAGAAAAGCGTGGAGATAGAAAGGAAATAACAGGAAGAGAGGAATGAATGAATGAATGTGTTAGACAGTGGGAGGGAGAAGTTTTTCTTGTCATTTGAGAAGTTGTAACTTATAGAGAAAAGAGGAATTCATAGGGAGTCATAGAAGAAGAGGAACAGACGTAGAAAAAGAGCGGAGATGAGAAAGAGACTCGTGGTGCTGGGGGAGGGGATGGAGTTAGTGAGGGGGGGTGTTAACAACGTACAGTTGTTGACTTTGGGTCGGCCGAGGATGACATCATTCCTCGGCTGCTTCCACAGGAAATAAGGTCACAGTGGGAACCTTGGCCAAGCGAGGAAAGACGCCTGTTTCAAGGTGCACAAGCACACAGATGAATGCATTCATTTACACACACACACAATGCACTACCAGACGGGGGCCTGTGTTGCTATGTGTGCGAAGACTTTTCCAATACAGTTCCTTCTACCCAAGGTTAGCCTGGACAATGAAATATTCACACACACACACACACACACACACACACAGAAACGGTGGAGTTCATTAACTTTACTTGGCTGGGAGATATTCGCACACACATAGCACTTTTAAACAAGTGACATCATGATTAACCACTCCCAGTGCAGGCTGGGATACATTCCAACTGCAGTCCCCAGTGCACACTTTCACAGATGCTCATATTCACACACACACACACACACACACACACACACACACACACACACACATATGCAAGCCTGACCTTTTTTTCTTTTTATATATATACAAGTTACTTTTTTCATCTGAAATGTTTTTAGCTCAGTGGGAGGCATTGCTGTGTAAGTCTTTGGGCCTCCCTCTGTGTCGCCATGGAAACCACCACAACATGTTAGGCTCGCTGATGGGACTCCCCTTCCCCAGAATATCAGTTGTGCAATCGGATTGGCCGGCGGAGGGGGCTCCCCCGCAGAATCGTGGCACCAGGGGAGATCAGATGGAGACTGGATGTGTTTTAGGTTTATTTTTGAATACTGACTGTGTTGATGTGGGTGTGGCCGGCTTTGTGTACGTGTCTGTTTCCATGTGAAATAGTTTGCCAGTGTTCCAGAACAGTATGACTCGGTGGAGGCTTGGGTGTCACCTGCCCCCCACCCAACCATTTCCCTCCCTGTTTAACCTCTCCCTTTGAACTCACCCTTCACCCAGCTCCACCCAAACTGGGACAAGGGTCTGCCTGTGTTCTAAACTGTACTGTAATGCACAAAAAAGTTTTCTAGAACAAGTACAACCTCTTGTAGAGTGTCACTAATGACAAATCTGCACTTTTGTTAAAGGTGTTTGTATATCCATCATCGTACTAACCTGTTTAACATACAAGGACTACCGACTGAGGTCCTCAAGCATAAACTACTGTAAGAAACAACCATCATATCAAAATGTTAACTTATTTCTTCTCTAAACATTATAGAACATCTGTTTTATACAGATAATGTAATAGTGCTTCAGGGATGATGTTTATTTGTAGGCCAATCAGGAAGTTAGCATCACTCTGGTTCCCTCAACAAAAAGCCAATGGGATTTTTCCATTGAGTTTTGGATTATTGCATAAAATAAGCTCTGTTGCAAACACACGTTTATGATACTGACAGCAAGATAATCTTCACAAATGAACAACATTTTTATGATTGTTGAAGTGTGAATGCAATCGCCAGAAATAAAAAGCTAACATTAGGCTAAATGAACTACACCACGGTCACATGAGCGCGAGTATACACAACGAGGCTGTGAAGGCAGACGAGTCGGTGTGATGAGTTGACGTTTAGTCTCATTTAGCCACTTGTTAGCAACCACCTTTTTTAAGAAACATAAAGGCTGTGTGGGATATTTACTGATATATTTTATATTGTAGAACAAAACGTTAAAATGTCTTCAGCATGTGTTTAGCACAGACCTTATTTCAGGCATCTAACTAAAAACCCATTTAAAAAAAACATTGACTTCCAGACGAGGGAACCGGAAGTGATTAAATGCTAACTAACTTCCGGGTTTTAGGACTCATTCCTGTAGCACTCTATTAGTTATGTAATTAATGTCATCTGAAGAAAAAAATACAGATTATCATTATTTTAGGAAAGTTACAGTTAATTTGAATATTGTGTAAAACAAAAATAGATAGAGCACATGAGGAAATCTGTGTCTGTCTCCTTCAAAATGACTGACAGCATGCCCCTACTCCCCTGATAGTGTGTCATACTTTAATTTAGGACCCATGCAAACATTTTATCCATCTATTCTATCTTAGTTATTAATACTGCATAGGCTGCAATTGGGTGCGTTTGACTGGTGTCAAGTCATTAGGAGTCAAAAATTGCAGCGATAGAATACAGCACCTGTGAGATATGACAAAAAAAGTAGACCTCTGAGGTCTGTGGGGAGGGTTAAGAATGATATTTGAAGCTGTGGTTCCCACTAGGTGAGCCATAAGCATATGGTTTTCATCATTCAAACCTCTCACTCTGTCAGCCAAGGTGATAGCAGGAATTTTGGCCTTGAATAAGACGAGATGAGGGAGCTGAAGCCGAGCGGATCAAAGACAAGCAGAAACCAGCGTCTCCTGTCAGATCCCGGCTCACCTGTGAGGCTGGAGTATTGGACAGATTGGACATGGTAACAAGCAGAGAGCTGCTACCCTCTAGCGACGCTCAGACCCTACTGTACCACAGGGTACTGTGTGGGCTTGCAGGCCAACCTCACTTCTGTTTATTGATATGAAGAGGATCTATAGCTCCATCTACAGGCTGATCTGTGAACTAACACTAGTCTGTCAGGATCTAAATCATAATCAGGTTTATTTCCCGTAGACAGTTTTCACATGTTCTTCTATTTCTCAAGCTACTTTCAATGCTTTTAACTTCTTATTTTTAGTGAAGTAGAGGCACGAAAAATCTGTCTTGTGTTGAAACAATAACACAATCTGCCATTATTGTGACATTATCATGAAGTAACTGTTGGGAGGAAAGGGTGGTGCAAGGTACAGCACTATTCTGGGTCAAAGACAAGTGTTTCTAGAGGCTATTGTCTTATGTTGTATGCAGTGATGGAATGTACATTTACAAGTACTGTACTTAAGTACAAATTCAAGGTATTTATACTTGAGTATTTCAATTTCTGCTACTTTATACTTCTACTCCACTACATCTCAGAGGTAAATATTGTACTTTTTACTGCTGTAAATTTATCTGACAGTTTTAATTAATTTTTCAGATTACAGTTTTTCATCCCCTCTCTTTCCAGTGGAAATCACGTATCTCCAGATGTGTCGATGTTGAAGGTTTGTGATAAACTGAAGGATGAAGTGTTTCTTTATTTGTTGAGAAAAATTCTCCTAAGCTAAATAAACTATTTAAAATCCCTCTTGAATCAGCTGGGACATGCATTTTCACAAAGCTGAAAGCAGGGCTGTTTTTTCTGACACCATGAAAAGTTGACTTTTTCGAGATAATGTGGTTCTCACAGGACAGCGAAGCTACAAACATATGATGATCTAATAGAATATGATGCATTGCTGTAGAATAAACTAATATTTATCGAGAAACATCATCTATAACAGTAAAACACTGACGGGGAACATTTAATTGCTCTATCAATACTTTTACTTTCAGTACGTTAAGTACATTTTGCTGATAATACTTGCATGCTTTTACTTAAGTAGGGTTTGAATGCAGTACTTTTCCTTCCCGCACTGGTTGTGTGTTTGAATTATATATATATGCTCGGAAAATACTCCTCCAGGTGCATGGGCAAAGGTATGCTAAGATGGTGTGTTTGGTGCATGGTCGGTAGTGTATAGGATCATTACTTATGCAACATACTTTTTAGCATTCCTTGTGTGCAGGTTCTTGTTGCACATTCTTCAGTGCTATCTGACCGTCTCCCTCTAACATTTGTTATTAATATCGCAGGGCTGCAGCAAAATGTGGCTGCCTTGTGCAGCGGCTACTTCTATATGCTGACACATTTCTCCCTCCTCACATTCCTGTCTATCTTTACTCTTCCGTCTGAAAAAGACAGGAAACAGGAGCTGCTCTGCTCTGCCATTAGCTGTGTGAAGTCTCTTCCTGCACAGCAGTGACAGCTCTCTCTTGCTGCAGCTCCAGGCTGAGGCTCATCACTATTGCTGATGTAGGATTAGCTCACTTACTCTATATCTTAAGATAGCCATGGGAAGGTAATGCAAAACCTGCCCTGATAGCCATGTGTATAAATATGAAAAGCCAAGCTGGCCAACGAAGGCCTGGAGTTTGTTGTTATTAAAGATTACTTGTTGACAGGCTGCTGTTCCTGCAGAGGGAGGTGGTTCACTTGGCAGTTGTTCTGGTGGGCAACCCTCACAGATATAGGCAGTGAAGTAAAAAGCTTTCGTTTTTTCATAGCATGATGAGGCCTTTCATCCAGTGATTATTGAGGCAGCTCTATTGGCTTAATGTTTCAGAATACATTTATTTTTTATGTCTTAGTGAGATGCAGTTATTCAGAATGACATACTGGGAGAGTGGCAAAGAGACTGGCAGGCCGTTATTGTCAGCCGATTATCGGGTTGTCACAGTTATATTGTGTTGGCAAATATGAAAAAAGAAATGGCAAAGCAACAAACAGTAGAAATGTGTTTACTGGCAGGATTTTTATGTAATTTCCATGCTCAGTTCAATTTTTATATAGCTTTATGTGTTTTCTATATAGTCGTTTGAGAAAGTAAAATTCAAATGATGTTTACTGTACTATTGAGTTATATTTACTAGTATTAAAATGGGGGAAAGCTCTCTAACGCTCACTTTTTAACACATTATATTTTATTTGTTTAATCCATGCAGAAACCAACAATAGTTTTACAGCGGGTTATGTACCGGACTATTTCTGGGCTGGTTACCTGGCAACTGCTCAGAATCAAGAAATAATCCGGTATACAGTACAACCCCCTGCAAAACGGTTTACTATTATTTTCTTTACAAAGCTGTTTTTATATGGATTACTAGATATGTGTTAAATAGTGAGCTTAAGAGGTGATTTTGTTATCGTTGGACAGGCTAGCTGTTTCCCCCTGTTTCCAGCCTTTATGCTAAGCTAGGCTAACGGCTAACGGCTGTAGCCTCATCCAACTCTCTGCCAGATAATAAAAAAGTATTTCCCAAAATGTTGAACTATTCCTTTAAGTCCCTGTATGAAGTATAACACAGCAGTTAATTTAGTAAAAATACATAAATACATTGTCGCGACTACTGTCAATCAAAAGCAGCCAAGAGGCCAAGTAGGCTTTTAACTGTGACTCGTTCAAAGGAATCCATACGTCCAGATGCGTTTATGCTGTTTATTAAATGGAAAAATTACAAGCAATAAATTAACTGGAATAACTAAAGTAGGAAAGTAGACTCTTTGTCTGAATCCCGCGGTCCAAGTGAACAGGTAAGTAAAGAGAAACCACACCCCTGTGCCAATTACTGGAAGTAACGGGTGCAGCCTAAATGAATAATAATAAACAACACAGGCTAAATACACATTTTGGCACCTACATACATATGGTCCACAGAAGTAAAAGTAAAACGGGTAAAATGAATAATATCAACAGTTATAAAGCAATACATATACATAACTGTTCAGAAATGGTTGCAGAAAAACTAAACCATGAGTCACAACAATGTTTTTTTATAAATAGAGATACTGTAATAGCTACTGAGTCACTGACTATAGTGTGTAATATTTGCTTAGTCACAGATCTGACAAGTTGGTGGATGAAAACAGAAGATGCTTCAGAATTGTTCTCGTAGTTGTTGCTACTAGCAACAGACTGTTCAACTCAAACCAACTGGCGGTGGCGGTCAGAGTATCTTTATGTGTGTTCATGTTATGTAAAAATAAGAATGTCACCGGATGACAGTTTTAGTGTTTTCATAGAGGGCCGTCGGCTGCTGTGGTGCTTGAGCTTGTGACATGTTTATTACAGGTGGACAGCCTCTCTTCCTCCTCTCAGACAGCTACAGCAGCTGTGTCTTTAACTGTTCCCATGTTGTCCTCCTCTGATTCGGATGTGAGGTAGACCGTGTCGAGCACTGATTCACTTCATCTATCACGGAGGCAGCACTTGAACTCGGTTCATTCTCCGCAGTTTAGAGAGGAGGTTCCCAAGGCAACTTTGTGTGTGTGTGTGTGTGTGTGTGTGCGTGTGTCCTTCTTGAGAGGAAGTGAGACTGGGAATAAAGAATAGAGCTGCGATGTGAACTGCGTTTCCTGCTGTTGGCACGGTAACCCTGGGAGCATTCCACCCGCCACTCAATCCAGGGAAAGGGTTATCGCCATGGAGATGGCATTTGGCAGGCCCGGTCTAAAGTGAGTGTGTGTTTAATCACAGAGATGGGGAGGGGGAGTCGCCTCCTTCAATGATATCACGTTCAAGTATAAACTTTCAGTGCAAGTATTAAAAATAACATTACGTACAAATATAAGGCTGACATGCATAACAACATGCACTTGCCAATGCAGTAATAATTAAACAAATAACAAATAAAAAACTAATTAAATATGTCTGAATGATTTAATTTTTAAATTTAGCAAAAAGCATATTTTCAAAGCATTTTTTCAATGTAGTTATAAATCACATTACAAATTTAATAGAACGTTTTTAAATTGGAAAATTAAACAATAAATGACAGTGATAGGTTTAATGTGATTCAACAGTCCATTTAAATACCTGATCATAACTCTACAAAGTTATCAGCAAAATCTCCTAAATTGCAAGCCAACCTAATGCGTGTGTGTGTGTGTTGTCACATGTGCACATGTGAAGTCTGCCCGGTGCCTGAAGCAGAAATAAACATGAAATCGGTGGCTATATTTACACAGATAATTTTACACACAGCGGGCAGCCAATTTCAACGAACAGGTGTGTGTGTGTGTGTGTTGAGGAAGTTGTTATGTTCACACTATTCAACTTCTCTGAAGGACTGGAAGAAGCGGTTCCTGTTCACTGAATCCATCGAGGCATACGTGCACACCCACACACACCCACACACAAATGATATGCCTGACTCATTAGACACATGTATCAGTGCTAATTAAACCCTTTAAGAGGGCATGTGTGCACGTCCTGTGTGTGTGTAACAGTTGGACGAAGGCGACAGTTGTTGTGGGACAACTGATCCTCTGCTTTGGTCCCTCCGCTCTTCCCATCATGCATGTATTTGATCAACGCCGTGAAGGCTGCTGACTCACCTGTTCCTGTAGCAGTGGGGTTGGATTAGGTCTGTGTGGTGGACGGAGGAAAGCACTTGCAGACATAACACTCAACACACACTCAAATACACCTGTTGCTCCTAACCCCCAAATAAACTCCCATCAGCCCTTCTGCCCTCTCTTCCTCATCCCTCTCCCCCTCTCTGCCTGCATCTTCTCTCCCGAAGCTAGCATCTTCAAGGAATACATTCATTTTTGGGGGGAATTTACATGTGGCTCAACTTAGCAGTTAAAAGATAAGAACAATGGCATCAAAATCATCCATGTGTCATCCATTAAATCACATGCTGTTTCAGTATTTTTTCTTAAAGATATATTCATATAATTGAACAGTTTGAGCTTTGAAGCATTTGTGTTTCTCGATGGATCATTATTAAAAATGTCAAACTGTAATAGTAACCAATAACAGTCATTTAGATTTAGTTTTTATTTAGCATTGGTCTGTGTATTAAAATCAACCTTTTCAAGTCGAGAGTCAACAACTAGCACCTAGGTGATTTTTGATGCGTTTTGTGACTTTTTTTCTCCCCCTGACCCGCTCAAAATCAGAAACTCTTGTTCACACATGCTTCGATTCTTGCAAACACACTTCATAAAATCTATTCTGAGGCAAATTATATCACTGGTGCAGGCGCCTTAATGTAAAAACTATCCCCCAGTCTGTTATTTTATTTATTTTATATATCTGGCGACCACCAAAAATTATCTTGCGACCCCCTTGTGGGTCCCAACCCTCAGGTTGTATTACAAGACTGTATCAAAAGATCTGGTAATTTGGATCAGGGCCTTTACCTTAATGTTTAATCTGTCTGAACAGTTGGGAAATAAGTAAAAGTGCTGCACATTTGACTTTAAACATTTTTTTTTCTATTATGTGGCTTGTAGTTTTGGCTACTTGGGGTAGAAGAGCAAGCTCTAAACCCAACATTGACATATTATTACTATTATTATATTATTATTACCCCGGAAAGTAGTTAAAGCAAACATAACCTACTTTATATACACATCCAGCAGACACAGAGCAACATTTGGAGTCGTGTTTCTGGCCACCTGATGAATTAAGTCCAATGTTCACTCTGCTTTTTAGCTCTGTTTTTGGTCTCCACCAGCCCCTGAGAGAAATATGTGACTCTTTAGCTGCTACACTCCTCACTATGTTCACCAGCTAGTCACTAACTAACTAACTGTGTCTGTGTGCCTTTTGGTACTGGATAGGTAACACATTTGGATGCCCACAGAATTGACCTACTCATCACTGCTGACCTTATGTGTCCCTCCCATTGGGAACAGTTTGTCCCACAAGTTGCCTTCATGTCACCTGAGTAGCGACTGTCCCACATACTGTAGTGGGACATCCAAGAATCTTTAATGAGTTGGGTTACCACACACCATTCTCACAGTCATCACATATATAAATAAATTAACCATTTTATTCATTTTGCTTTTGTGCAGAAGTTTAACACTCAGGATTCATAACCAGAGAATGGATTTAGGACCAAGCGGGGACTTTTTGAGAGGGCAGAGTTACACCGACTGTCAGTCAGAGAGGAAAAGAGCACACAGCTGCTCAATGGCATCTGTCCTGGCTCCCTTTACACACACACACACACACACACACACACACACACACACACACACACACACACACTTACATGTACACACGTATCTCTTTATACAGAGATTTATGATATCACAAGT
>CAKALG010024364.1:0-10591 GCA_916700815.1 Helicolenus hilgendorfi
CGGGCCAGCGCCTCACCACTCCAAAGCAAATAAACTGAGGCCCATTTAACCAAACACATTGTTCTAGACTAGACGAGGGGAGTGCAAGCGCTGGGGTAATATTTGCACCGCTGATACGAAAATAAAAACCTCACAAGGTTTACATACTTGTCTTTGTGGGACAGTGTTTAGGCAATAGTATTTGTGTTGGAAGCTGTGTGCATGGGAAGATTTTGTAACATAGGCCCGACATGCTTTATGAGAGGGACGGAATTACAACAATGCATTTTTTTGGTACCTGTGAAGACATGAACTGGCCAGGTTGAGATGCTGGAGCAATGACCTCGGGCTGTCCTTCGAGCCACGAAATCTTCAAGGGGTTTTCACTCCGGCCACTTTCATTCTTAGCTGCCAGCTCCTAAAAACACAAAATAGTCTGTGAGTGGATCTTCGCGTGGTTTCTCTACCAGTATTTTATGATATAGGACAAAAGAAAACATTCTCACTGTCCTGAAAGCTGTAAAAAATGGTGTTGTATGTATCCATCTTAACACCTGGGTGTTATATAAATATGAAAAACATATGTAGACGAGGACAACGGTGGATTGTAACTGGGCCAACTCCCAGAGCAAGGCTAGGACCTGAGACCACAGAACCTGTGCCCAGATCCCTGTAGACTGGCAGACATGTTCTCTGGAGGGAAACCACACGTTGTGGAGCGGAAACCACAACAACAAAAAAAAGAGTACACCACCGCGACAAGGGGCCTGAGGATCCAGACAGTGTGGAACAATGAAGTCCTTCCGTCCAATGGTTTAGGTTGCAGAAACTGTCCCGAGGCCGGGCCGTCTATGACAGGTGTCATTCTTGGTCATAATCAAACTCAGCAGGTGACCGGGGACTTCAAGGCCAGGGAGCGGCAAACAAATGTGTCTCTATGCAAAATGTCTCCTTCGGAAAACATTTCCATTAGAGAACAAACACAATGAGGACAGTGACCGGGGAAGAGTTAGGTACTTACAGCTGCTCTCACGGTTGCAAATTCAACCACAGCGCTTCCTCTCTTCTTACTCGAGACGATCACATTCGCAACATCCCCATACTGGAGGTAAGAAATGGGAGAATAAAAGACATGTCAAATGGAGGCAGAGGAGAGATGCAGAACATTCAAATTAGTATTTCCTTTCACAGCACAACCCAGAACTATGAAAACACAAAGCATATGCAGGCTGAAGAACTGAAAAACACGGATGAATATAACAGACGTCTGGAATAAAAGTTAGGATTCAATATGTGTTTGGTTATCAAACCTTAATCTCTAATGATAGGGTTTGTATGTTTGGGACGGAGCTGGTAATACTGCAAAGAAGAACATCATGTACAAAAATGAGACATCTCTCAAAAGAGACAAGAAGCAATATTGGGTCATTCTAGCTACTCCTTGTGCAATGAAAACATCTGATAAGCAATATTTCTGGCATGAAAGCTGAAATTAGACGTGGCTCTCATACAACTTACTGCCACAAATCAGAAAAGGGAGGAAAGGTTGGCCAAAAAGGGGAGCGGGGCAAAGAGCATCTCGGACATTCCGTGATATCTGTCCGAGAGAGATGGATCGAAGAGGAGGAAAGGCTAGAAACACATCTCAGCAGGGGAGAAAAAACCTGATCGCTATCAAAGGCAGCCATTAGTAGAGCAAAGGTTTTTTTTTTAATTCCTAAGGGGTTTTAATCACTTATAACTGAGGCCTTATCTCCCAGCCTGAAGCAGGGGGCTTTGGGAGCAAAGAGGAGGATGGACGTGGCCTTAAAGAATCTCATCCTGTGGAAATGTAGCTTTCTGGGAACGGGAAAGTCCAGGAATGCTAATGTCTATGAAAGGACACTGGGGCGAGCCAACAGTGACAAAGGAGACTCTCAAAAGGCCTATGTTTCGCAGAATATAAATATCTTAACATGTTTAACGCGGCCAAAGTACACAAGTCCGCACACGTACGCATAAGCACAAGCATACACGTGCTATGCTTTCCCACACAGCGGTGGCTATTTCGACTTGCCCAAACCATTAACTGTCACTCATTGGAGCTTGCCATGTCAAACAAAATCTTTCCCTAACATGTATTCGCTTTGCTTAAGAATTTAAAAAAAGGAACAACACTTTTTTTCCACAGCCCTCCTGCTTGGAACCAATATTGATTGAGTTCGTGCAGAGGAGAAATTCAGACGCCTTTTTCCGGACAGCTTGACGTCAGTGACACTTGCCCTATCCGAGTTTCAGGCCAACCTATGCCCCACCAGAAAGCCCTATGTGACCAATCGTGGCGTAAGGTGGTACTGGGTTGCATGAGAAGAGCACATTTCCTAATGCCTCCCTCGGCACCGCTTAATCACCTGGTAAGAGGGGCACAAACAATGGCGTGCATGGCTTTAAAAGGGCACTACAACATTGCCCTCAGCACTTTCACTGCAACAAAACTTAATGGGCCTTGTTTAAGGGGAAGAATAAAACAATCTACAGCGCTGATGTCATGCAGACCTCAAATACGGCCGGACTCTGCAGGCACGTTTGTTGCCGTGGAGCTCTGCTTTGGGACAGCGAGGATAAAGAGATTCTGTCGTTATACTATTTATGTAATTTTAATATTGTGATAGCAATATATTGAATTTCCTGAAGAGTTCACTTGGAAACAATTCATAGATGAATTACTCAGATGGGAATGTCTGTTTTTGGTTAATCCAGTCAATTAAATACCTCACATATTAAAGTACTTCATCACATTGATGCAAAATTCCTGTAAAGCAGTCCTGCTCATTAATTTACAACATGGCCTAATATATTAGGACATTGCAGGCTTTGTATAGAGGCAATGTTGTAAATTATTGAAATAAGATATATTAAAGGGATAGTTACTTCGATAGCCCCAAGGTGTATTTCAATATATTACATAACCCAAAATGGTACATTACTGTTACTCTGTCGAATGAAAAGACAGAGTACTAAAGGCAAGCCAAGTTAAGTGTTCTGCTGTAACATTGTGGAGGTACTTATTGGATCTTTAGGATGTGTACCTTTTGTAGAAGTGTGAAAAGAATGTCTTGAGAGTAGCCTCCATTCGTCTCGTCGTCTTTTTTACACTTCCACTTCAACTGGAATGAGAAAGAAGACAGAAAGGAGATCTACATTAGTCTTGAGGACACAAGAATTAAAGAAGTTCATGATTAGGTCTAATCATTAGAGCACAATTGATTAGGAAAAAGCATGCCAGGTAGGGTTGGCTGTGATGACACACAGATTACATAACCATCAGCACAGACTGGAGCTACGGGAGAGAGACATTGTTAAAGTCTTGGAACATCATCCCGGCACCACCTGTGAGACCTGCAGTCAATTTCCACTCATACCGAGGGTGACTGCCGGACTGCTAAAATGGGTGAAAAATAACACACGGAGCTCCTGGACCAGAGAATGCACGGTGACTCACCTGCTTAACCATATCTCCACAAAATAAAACACAACACCAGACACATTAATGACTCCAAAGCAGGTCGCCCAAGGTACTCTGTCATGGGCAGAGAGATGTGTTGTTTCTCTGCTTGGACTGTGGTTAACTTATCAGATTATGTAACAGTGTTTCTGTGTTGATACTTGCCATATTGCACTGTGTAAATGCTGTTAAAGAAATTACCGTATTACTTTTATCTCTATTTTCTGTATAAGAGCTGAACAGTTCCAACTAACAGCCTCCACAAAAGTCAACAAGATAATTTATCAAAAATTCTTTTATTTACTTGGAGCCCAGTCACTAAACACTAATGCGATTTCCCGTACTACTAAAAAATATATATTGTGCAACTCCTCATATCCATGTACAAAGTACAGCAGAGTCTAGCCAATATCGGACAAACCGCTTAAAAGTAGAATTATAAATGGCAAGCACTAAGTGTTGATCCGGCTCCAGCATTCTGCTCACTGTCAAAGAAATAGGATTTCTGGGAATTTCCATGTCTTCATGGCCTCTTTTACCAACAATTACGTTTGAAAATGTACATTCTCCGTCCAAGAGCAGTCTCCTGTACCCGTTGGTGATAACCTTCTTACCCATTAATCTTCGAATAAGATGTTGAAATACTGGCACGATGTGATGTCTGCGGTTTTAGACCACAACACTGACACACTGCTGTGTTCTCTTATACAGATAGGAAAGATATTAGTGGAACCAAATCAAATGGCTCTTTCTGCTTTTGATGTATCACTATAACTAGATATCCAAATTAGGGCTGTCAAAGTTAACGCAATAATAACGCATTAACGCAAATTCGTATTCACGACACTAATTTCTTTAATACATTAACACAACTTGAACATTTTAGGTTTTAGCGGATTCAGCGGCATCTAACTTTTAGCGAGGAAAAACTGGCATGCCATTTTCAAAGGGGTCCCTTGACCTCTGACCTCAAGATATGTGAATGAAAATGGGTTCTACGGGTACCAACGAGACTCCCCTTTACAGACATGCCCACTTTATGATAATCACATGCAGTTTGGGGCAAGTCATAGTCAAGTCAGTACACTGACACACTGACAGCTGTTGTTGCCTGTTGGGCTGCAGTTTGCCATGTTATGATTTGAGCATATGTTTTATGTTAAATGCAGTACCTGTGAGGGTTTCTGGACAATATTTTTCATTGTTTTGTGTTGTTAATTGAGTTCCAATAATAAATATATACATACATTTGCATAAGGAAAGCATATTTGCCCAATCCCATGTTGATAAGAGTATTAAATACTTGACAAATCTAGCTTTAATTACTATTTCCCTCTAATTAGTACATTTTGAATAGATAAAAAATGTGTGTTTCATTTGCGATTAATCAAGATTCAATATTTGAATCGATTGACAGCCCTAATCAAAATATACCAGCCTAGAATGAAAATGATCTATCATAATGTCAAATCTCGCTGAGATTTGTTTTAAGGAATGGTTTATGTCAGTTTCATTGCAAAAGTCCACAAAGCAGTCAATAATTTTGCTGAACATCAATTGTCTAATCATCCCAAAGATTTGTTTAATCTAAAAATCAGATTTAATCTTTAATACCAGAATCATTTTGAATCAGATTAAAGATATAATTACTTAATTATTACTTAATAATTATTGGAAAGTAAAAAAAGCAAACAAAAAACACTGTTCTCATCTGAGTCGAGAGACAACACAAGAAATACATTTTATGAAAAAAATGGATGCCATTAAAACACAGAATTGTAATTGTATCTATGCAGTAATGTTCCCATGTCCTCGAACGTGACCTGTGATACCGTCAGTCTTACGGATGCTGTTTGTTTTTCTAACTGAATACACAAATGTCGGAGAGTACACTGCTACACTAGATGGCTATCAAATCTTAAAAGCAGATTTAATGTCTAAACACATTAGCTAACATCCCCAGTGTCCGTTAATATGCACAGGCTAGGCAGTTTCCAGGAGGAAATATAATAAGCCCTCTCTTGGCATAGTTACAGGTCTCCTGACGACGTCGGGCCTACTCTGGAGGAATGGGCGTTTAGAACAGCCTGTGCGCTCAGTGGTGAGACAGACAGCGCATGTGGTCTCCAAATAATGAATTACAAATGTCTAAGGTTCGATGAAAATCCCCGCTGAGGTTCGGCCTGCACTTTCACTCAGATGGAGCTGTTCCTCTTTTCCATCTTCGTGCGTTTCTCTCCGAGAACTGCAACCCTCATCCTGACCTCTCTTCCTAGTGTCGTCCCCTGACTAAAAGCCCATAGTTGAAAGCCTTACCTTCAATTTGGGGGTCACATTGCTCTTGGAACATCTCTCCAGTCGTGAGTCTGAGAAAAACAAACATGAGGGGGGAGATGAGACAGTGAAGTGAAAAGACAAGGAAACAATTATTTTGTTGGGGAAAGAAATGTTGCACTCAAGAGAGCAGTCAACTCGGGCAAATGGACAGCAATTGTTTGCTGTCAAAATGTAAATGTATGGCTCTAGCTACAGTCTGATGATCCACTGAGATGGAACAGGCTGATCCAGCGGAGGGTTGGGGAGGCCTGACTGCGTGCAAATGGAAGAGACTCAAAAGACGTGCTGACTATGCATGAGTAATTGTCCAGCCACAAAAATGGGTCCAAGTCTAGGGCCAAGAATCAGTACTTCCCTTAAATACCCACACTTCTATAGTCTTATTTTACAAGACTCTTACTTTTTTCATGTCTCCAGAATGGAGACTCTGAAGCTTTAAAGCAAAAAATACTATCAAGAGGTTAAAAGTTTGATGGATAACTGTGTGTGTGCGTGGTGCTTGGCATTCCTATGTTACCTTGCCAAGTTGTCTTACTGCCAAGAAACTAAAATAGACCTCTTCAAAGTGCAAAACATTGATTCAAATGTACATTCGCTTATTGTTATTGTTTTATTATGTGAATAATATTTGGCAAACCTCAGAGAACTCTGTGACTATTGTGGTTAGACTGACGGTATGATGGTTGGGAAATACAGGGGTTCACTCGGCTGAGGGTTTCAGGAGAGTCAAATGATTTCACTGGATCAAACTGGATTTATCCAGGCAGAACAAGACTGCACTGAACTGGTTTGGTTAAAAGGGATAGTTTGGGTGTTTTGAAGTGGGGTTGTATGAGGTGCTTATCATTGGTCCGTGTATTACCTACAGTGGATGACGGTCGGCACGCCCACAGTTTGGAAAAACAGACAGGAGTTACCGCACCGAAGCAAAGCAATGTACTGCTGTGGACGGGGCCGGCAGCAAAACCTATTTTAGCCACCTAAAAGAAAGGCTCACCTTAAAAAAATCAATATCAGGTTAAGTGTATGCTATATTTCGAATATTGCCATCAGACAGCCTATCCGATGGGGAACTGAAACCGTTGCATCCATCTATGCTCTCGCCAAAGCCACCAGACTCCATTGAAAAAAACGGTAATTTAACCTTGCAGAACACGGGGGTTGCTGGTCTACCGCTGCCTCCATCGGTTAGTTTGTCTGTACTATCGTGTGACTTTAGTGAATCCGAACTAACCGAAGTCACACAATAACACAGACAAACTAATCGATGGAGGCAGCGGTACACCAGCAACCCCCGTATTCTGCAAGGTTAAACTTTTTTTTTAATGGAGTCTGGTTGCTTTGGCAAGAGCATAGATGGATGCAACAGCTTCAGTTCCCCGTCAGAAACATAGACGTTCCACGGAAAAGTAAACCGGTGAAAATATTCTAAATATAGTGTACACTTAAACTGATATAGATTTTTTTAGGTGGGTCTTGCCGACCGTCATCTACTGTTGGTAATACACTGACTATGGATAAGTACGTTATACAACCCCACTTCAAAACACCTGAACTACGCCTTTAACCTGGACTGGAGCAGACTGCACAAGGTTAAATGTTGGAAGTGGACATACTTCTGCCTCCTGTCTGCTGCTGCTGTGTTTCTCTCTCTCTCTGGATCTGCTCTCTGATGAGCCTCTGTTCCTCCTCAAGCTGCCTGGATCCCTCCTCTCTCAAACGGGCTATCTGGTAGAAACAGACGCATACAATACAGTAATGTGCACAAACAGACAAACAGGTTTTGAGCGACAGCAGATTATACATCTTTGCTCTTTGCTCACAGATGTAATTTATCACTTGCACGACTCTCCCATTCCAAGACACCCTTTCTGCTATTGCGTGTTTCCAGGAGAGTGTGCAGACCACCTTATTTCTTCAGTTCAGTTATTCAACAATAACCCCTTCAGATGAGAAAGAAAATGGAACAGTGCCACCTACTGGTTACCTCCTTCCCCCTAAGGCACATGGCCCACATTTACATGCATTTAGTACGTTGAGTACATGCCATGACTCACCTTGGAAGCATTTGAACCATTTTTATTTATCGTTGGCTTTCAAAACAAAGTGCATCAAGTCATGCAATATCACCTAATGGGTTTACTGATAATTATGATATGGCAGTGAAAAAACACCTCTCTCAGATAGAGCCTTTGTTTCCTGGATGCACTGGAATACCTTATTCCCAGTACACTGCCGAGGCTTGTAGTATAGTGAAATTTGTATTTCTAGTTTTTGGCAATGTTTGTTGCAGCAGTGTCATCTCTCATATGGTCTCATAATTATCTTACCTCTTCTTCAAGTGTTTTAGTGTTCAGCACCAACTCCTGGCTCTGAGCCTCTGCTTGTTGCTCTCTGGCCTCCAAATCTGTCAAAGCAACACACACACACACACACTCAAGTGTCTGTATCTCTTTTCCACAAAACCGTGCTAAATAGATTGATTATGTTCTAACAGCTGCTCTTGTTCACTTTCATGCTGGACAATCCACAATGTCAAAATATGTCGAAAAATATTAGCTGCTGTTGTGTTAAACCTGGAATATGTATGACAGAAAACTGATTTTAATATAACCCTTTACAATACCAATAAAAAAAAAAATCAGTAAATCAAGAGCCTTGAGATACTGCACGATTTGGAAAGGGACTCACCAAGCTTAATTTTCTTTCTCTTATCATCTAGCTTCCTGGTTCTTTCTTCTGCTTGTTTCTTGGCGGCGCAGATCTTGTCATAGGCAGCCTGAAAACAGTATTAGACACCAGGATGAATCATATCTCTGTGTGAGTATGCATCGATACCGATATCGGGCTGATGCTGACTCAAATAGCTAGATTGGGTATCTATATCCAATATAGGATATATGTATGTGACAATGGGGCCGATCTATTCAATTCAATTCTATGTTTATTTACTATATACATTATATACTGGAATTTTAATTCCTTTTAAAAGGGGAACACCACCTAAATTAAGAGACCCAATATGTTATTTCTGTGGCCTAGTTAAGTTCGATCAATATTTGTGAACATGAGCTGCTCTCTCTCAAAGCCAGAAACCAGAGAAGTAAGTCTCAAACTTATGATGTCATAGGGTATAAGGTCTGGAGCTGCTCCATAGACAATGACATTTTGTGGACCCACAGAATGTTTGTTTTCTTTTTTATACCAAAGTGGGCATTATTATATTGTATTGTTGTCAGTTGTGAAACCCATATACTCAGAACACACCCCTGGATGCTCGGAGTGTCAGGTGTAACATCTTTCCCAATTCATTGTCTATGGAGCAGCTCCACACTTTATACCCTATGACATCACATGTTTGAGTTTTAGTACCCTATTTTTTGGATTTGGGAGAGGGTTGTTCATGTTTGAAAAAGTCGGATCGGTGCATTCCTATGTGTGAATGTGCATCAGCATTAGTGACAGGTTGAGGCATCAGCGGTCTTACCTTGGCAGCAGCATCAGTTAGCACCTCGAGAGCCTGGGACAACTGGTGGAAGAGCTCCACTAGAAGAAAGGGACCAGAAAAAAACAAAAGTAATGAAAATTCTGCTACTGGATACACGCAGAAACACTTTTTCTTTTGCTTCAGGAACAAATATTTTCCACGTGGAGTATGAGCTTTAGAAACAAAAATGTGGCTAAAATTCCATAAAGATATAACACAGGTCATTTTGTCAATTTGGCAACTTATACAGAAGAGATACAAAAGAAGGTGATGTGACTTGAAGAAAGTGAAGAGAACATCTACAGGGGGTTTATGACAAAAGAGGCATTATGTGCTCAATATGATATCTTCAATCTGATGCTGGGACACAGGGCTGAAACTAACTGAGACATTTTACGCTTTAAAAGGTGGTGTAAGTCTCACAAAACCGGTTTCCTCCAATGACACATACGTGCATTCCCACACAAACCCTTGGTCTCTCCATCTACCCTCCAATTGAGCAGCTCAAGGGGCCACTGTCGCAATCACCACCACCACGCAAGACTCCACCTCACTAGTTGTCATCTAACACACACACATACAAATGTACACAGGGAGACCACAATCCCACTCTCCATCATACAACCGCCACACTACTTCACTATACGAGCCAGGCTTAATCATTCACTGATGGGAGGCCTAACGGACCGATACAGTTACTCCCTGTGGGGACTGGCAGTGCACACTAACAGGAGGCTCTGGAGATCACGCTGCCAGCAGAAGTGGTCAGGTTACCTACACGCATATAATGGCCTGGAATGAAATCCAACTGGGAGAGACCTGCCATGCCCACTAGGCAGCTCAGAGTGTCACAACATGGGGGGTTGAGGAAATAGTGTAGGGGGGGTGTCTTCAGTCAGTGAGGAATCATGACCCCCAAGTCACCTTTTACATGCGTACAACCTTCCCCCTGAGGAGCAGCAAATCCCAAGGCTTGCTCCGCTCTCGTGCGATAGAGACAGAGTCTGTCCATGTGCGGGTTCAAGTGTTGAGGCCCTCCAAACCACTTCTTTTCCATTTCTGGGAAACCGACCCCCTGCTTTTGTATTATCCCTCTCAACCCCCCAAACCCAACCAATTTCCCAGTTTTTTTTTTCTTGACATAATCAGGAATTGTCTGAAATATCCAGCAACCACATAAACCTCACTTGAAAACATGCCTCATGACCAGTCTTTTGTCCAAGGTGCCTCCCCCCCATCCCGACAAAAAGCTACATTGAGATTTCCTGGTCTAATTGTTGACATGCTGGTTGGCGACAGGCCAC
>CAKALG010024382.1:0-13099 GCA_916700815.1 Helicolenus hilgendorfi
ACATTAAGAAAATCACATGTGATCACATGTGGTTGTGGTGGTTGCACCGCTTTCTACCTCAGACTGTGCCGCTTTTGTAGACTGTCATGTAACGTCTACATACGTAAAGGTTGAGCTATGAGAGAAACAGAAACCATAATCCAGAAAGTTTATATTTTAATGTAAATGTAATCACATGTGATTTCCTTAACGTATGCATGCAAAGCTTTTCTAAATCAGCCAATAAAACTGCAGCATTACAGTTAAACAACTAAAAAGTATGTATAAGTGTGTATACACTTATACATACTTTTTAGTTGTTTTTTGTTTTAGTATCACATTATGACCAAGGGATGCATTAATAATAGGCTATCTAATATAATTCATATTTATTTTTATTATTTGGACAAAAACAAATTGCATGCTGTCTTTGCTCCTTCAATTAAAACTCATCTTCCAACACATCCCTTAAATGGGATCAAGTACAATTTACCCACTGACATATATATTTACTGACAGTACACGTTAAATGTATTTACATGATAAATGCATGTATTGGTATATCATTACGTTGCGGGCCGTAAACAGCAGTAGAGAGCAGAGACTCCGGTCCTGGAGACCAAAGCTGCGGTCTCCCCCACGTCCTCCTACCGCGGCCAACACTGTTTAACAGACAGGCTTCACTAGATACAACTTTGCGGTTTTGGTGCTTCCGTGTAGTGTGTGTTGGAGTCCGAGTCTGAACAGTGTAGCCACACGCGGGTGATTTATACGTGTAAGAGGTTACAAACAGTCCGTGGGCGACCGCGCCTTCTCAGTTGTGGGCCCTAGTCTGTGGAACAAACTGCCTCACCACATCAGATGGTGTCAGCTGTCAAAGCACAGCTCGAGAACAAACTCTTTTCTTTGGCTTTTGAATGTACTTAAGTTGTGATTACTAATTGGCCTTTTATAATGCTCATCATAACATGAGTCTTTTACTCATGGATTTTATCTTGGTCTCTGTCTGTGGATATGTGGGATTTTGTTGTCTGCACTGTTGACCTGTTTTTATTCTGCCTATGTCCGTAAAGCACTTTGGTCAGCTCATGTTGTTTTAAACATGCTATAGAAATAAATTTGACTCGACTTGACTTGACTTGACCTGCACAGCCTGGGCGCTGGCATTTGCAGCGCAATGATAGTTGCTGTGCGCTGTGTGTATGATAGGGCCATTGAGTGCTTGTGTGGTGAACTGATAATAATATGTTCTCTATTTTTTAGGAATTTGGAAAGCTTGTCATTCTACAATTAAAAACACACACACATGGTCAGATACTCAGTACTTATATATACTGTATATTTGACTAGTTTTAGGCCCACACAATTTGAATAAAGAACCAGGGCTGGGTCAAACAATCAAGGGTCTCACTGCCACATTGATGATCATTTTAAATGGATATTTTCAGTATTTAGAAATGAAGCAACTTGCTGGAAACCAGTTAAATGAGCATTTACAGGTACATTTGTATGTAGCAATCATGCTTGCGTTTCCAGATCTTCACTGTAAAAAAGACAAAGTTGATATTTCAAGGCAACAAACAAACTAGTTTAGGAGATTTGACCTAATTTAGTTTGGTTTTACTTCTGTTTTTTTTTTTAACAAAAAATCTTTATGCTGTACCTTTTCCCGTACTGCTAACATACCCAGGAAGTTGCTCAATACAATATGACTCACTGTACCTTACTGACTCACATAATAAGGCTGTAGGAAGTATCCAGTGGACATTTAGTCAACCAAATGTATGATGATTTCACTTTTTCAATTTGAAACTGACAAACATGGTTTTTTCTTGCATTTCCACAACTAAAGAACGGAAGTTAACAGAACTTTCTTGCTTTGTAATGAATGACAGATTAATTCTAAAAGTTATCTGGACTCACTTTAGACACAAGACAAGTTTGATTTGTTTTTACTCTAAATGCTGATAATTTAAAGGTTTTTCTAAGGCCTCTCTCTTTTCTCCAGATGTCTTTCAGTTGTCTCCGGTCCTCTGACCCAAACATCCATAATGTGGATAAGCTGTACAACAGCAACTATGAGGAAGGTCACCTGTATTTGGGAAATGGTACAATTCCACTCTGCTCCGCCACTGCCCCTCCTCAACCCTCCGACTGCGTGGTGTGTTTCCACCAGTTCGTCCACGCCGTTTGCTCCGACCTGGTGAAGAACGCAGCATTGGTGATGGAGGGAGGAGGTCGATCAATAGCCCTTAAAGAGAGCGGTAAGAGCTGAAGCATGACTGATGTTTATTTATTCTTCAATGAAATCACAAGTTCATACACTCCTCAAGTCAGAGGTCAACTCAATGTTTCAGCAGCACAATGATAATCCCTCCAAAATTTGAAAATTGTACAGTACACCTGGCAGCCAGAGCATCTCTTTTCAGTTAACCCCTTACGAATCCTATTCTGTCTTTCAGAGGTGCCACCGGGCTCAAGCTAGAGTGAAGATACTAGTGTCATATGAAACTAAACTAGCCATACTATATTGGAAAGAACGCTAAATAACGCCAAATTTGCGCTAAATTTTGGCAAGGGCAAAACTGGCATTGCCATTTTCAAAAGGGTCCCTTGACCTCTGACCTCAAGATATGTGAATGACAATGGTTTCTATGGGTACCCAGGAGTCTCCCCTTTATGGACATGCCCACTTTATAATAATCACATGCAGTTTGGGGCAAGTCATAGTCAGTTGTTGTTTGCATGCAGTATAAATGTGTTATTTTCGCCAATTCTAAAATGGTGTGTTTGAATATTTCTGCACACTAGGGTCCCTAAACAGTCTTGAAATTACATAAATTGGGTATCACTGTAAAGCTGAGACTCTTGTGATGATGTTAGTCTCATAATATCTATTTTATATAGTGAGACCATTTTTTTTTTAAACTTGACCTCACTGTATAAAATGACCTGTAGTGACCTCTAGGATAATCACAGCCTCATGAAACTTTACAGCCACAAACTAGGCTTTCCTAGCTAGATTGACAATAGGGGGGTTTCTGAGCAGTTTACACAACAGCAGTGCTCGCCGTCCAATCACTGAAAAAAGCAATTCTTGCAGAAATCTCCAAATGTCAAAATCTTTTGATACCAAATCACAGCATGGCTTTTTCTATAGTGTTCCTCGAGGTCTTGGTGTCTTAAAGTGGTATTTTGGAGGTATTAGTGAACATTTTTATTAATTCTTGAGTGGTAAAAAAAAAGTTTGAATCTAGCACTAAATCTGTGTAACAAATAGTATCAACCCAAAAATTGCTGCAACAACTTATGAGACACAATAGAGCACTGGGAGGACCATCATATACTTCCATCATAATGTTCCAAGCCCTGATACACGTTCACAAGATATTTTTCTTAATTGATTAATTCATTAACCAATCAATCTTTACTTCTTATTTATGATTAGAACAACTTGACACACAGCGCAGAGCTGCATCTCAAATGAATCCTCAGGTCCAGCTTTCAGATGATGTACACCACTTCTATGTGACATCTACTGTTGACTTTTTATCTCTGTCCCCTATCGCTCTGAAAAAGGGGGGCAGAATGGTAAGGAGTTAACAATATACAGTAAAATGTGCCAAAAGTTGATGTAAAGCCTTTAAATCGTACTCTCACCGAGGCAAAGAGCAGATACTTTGCAGCTTGACCCACCTTATATGGCCCTCATTGTATCTGCTCAGGTTAAACTGCAGTTTCCCATTGGTTTGTTTAAGCAGCTTCATCTGAATGATATGGCCCGCTCAGTAGTCCAGTGGTCAGCCCTGTGTATCTAGTTCCACTAGTCTTAATCGCGATGAATCGCATGATTGTCCGTAGTTAATCACGATTAATTGCAAATTAATCGCACATTTCTTTATCTGTTCAAAATGTACCTTAAAGGGAGATTTGTCAAGTATTTAATACTCTTAATAACATGGGAGTGGGCATATATGCTGCTTTATACAAATGTATGTATATATTTATTATTGGAAATAAATTAACAACACAAAACAATGACAAATATTGTCCAGAAACCCTCACAGGTACTGCATTTAGCATAAAAAATGTGCTCAAATCATAACATGACAAACTGCAGCCCAACAGGCAACAACAGCTGTCAGTGTGTCAGTGTGCTGACTTGACTATGACTTGCCCCAAACTGCATGTGATTATCATAAAGTGGGCATGTCTGTAAAGGGGAGACTCGTGGGTACCCATACAACCCATTTACATTCACACATCTGGAGGTCAGAGGTCAAGGGACCCCATTGAAAATGGCCATGACAGTTTTTCCTCTCCAAAATTTAGTGCAAGTTTGGAGCGTTATTTACCCTCCTTCCCGACAAGCTAGTATGACCTGGTTACCAAGGGTACCAATGGATTCTTTAGGTTTTCTAGTTTCATATGATGCCAGTATCTTCACTCTAGCTTTAAAGCTGAGCCCGCTACAAACTACAAATTACAAGTTGCGTTTATGCGTTAAAGAAATTAGTGGCGTTAAAACAAATTTGCATTAACGCGCTAATATCACGTTAACTTTGACAGCCCTAGTTTTGAGTCATGTCTATATGAAAAAAGGAACATGGTTTCGAAATAAATTGCATTTAAGAGTTTAGTCAGTCTAAAGGGTGATCAGTCGGGAACCCTCTCAATAATAACAGTGATGTGTATTTTTATCACAGATTGCCCCGGATTTCTTGGTGATGGTGAGTGTCTTTTCTCTGATTTATTCATGTGAAGGACATCGAAGTGAAACATCTGTTGGGAAGATGACTGACATCACACTTTTCTTTCTGTCCTTCAGCCACAAATGAAAATGCTAATTGGTCTGGAAACCACCGGGGTGAGTAGTGCTAGCTAAGAGTCATGGGATTGTTTATTGTGTATACGCTGATGTTCACTTCAAACCCACACGGGGGACAGGTTTACTAAGAAAATGTCCCTTATGCAAATGTTTCAAACTAATTGTTTTACTAAACCCGGTTGTATCATTAAAACTTAAGAAATGTCTCAGCCAGTAAAAACTTAAAGTAAATATGTTGTTAGGAAACACATGTAGTGCTGTTAAATCAAGAGCAATCAACAATGGTACAAAAGAGACATATTTAGTAAATATAGGTACTGTTTTATTTCTGTCTGCATACATGGAGAAATCTGTGTGTTTCAGAGCTAGTAGTATTAATAATGAGAGGAAAATATTTGATTATGCTAAGCTAACGGATGTTATTTACTAATTTAGTCGACTGTTATCGGCATAATGTTTCATAATTTGAGGTTTAGGTTTGTGAAATTTGATTTAAAATCTTTCAGATTGACATCATTATTAAACAGCTACAGGTCAGACATGTCGACCGCACTCCACATTACCCAGTGGTAGAATAAGTACTCTTCTTTACTTAAAGGGACTGTTTGTAACTTTTTAAGCCAAGCAGCTGAAATATAGAGTGATATTGTGGCTCCAAATATGCTAAATAAACGAGAGGAAAAACTTGCATGACCATTTTCAAAGGGGTTTCTTGACCTCTGACCTGTTGGGCTTGAGTTTGCGATGTTATGATTTGAGCATATTTTTTATGCTCAATGCAGTACCTGTGAGGGTTTCTGGACAATATTTGTCATTGTTTTGTGTTGTTAATTGATTTCCAATAATAATTATGTATACACATTTGCATAAAGCAAGCATATTGCCCACTCCCATGTTGATAAGAGCATTAAATACTTGACAAATCTTAGGGTACATTTTCAACAAAAACGTGCCACTAATCACAATTAACTATGGACATCTTAAATATTTGAATTGATTTACAAATATTTATAAATAAAACATATTTTATAAACCCTTCATATATTTTATGTGCAAAAATCTTAATTCGTAAAGTAACTAAAGCTGTAAGATAAACGTAGTGCAGTAAAAAGTACAATATTTCCCACATAGATGTAGTAGAAGTATAAAGTAGCTGAAAAAGAAAAAGTACAGCCCCACTCTGCTGACTGGTAAAGTACAAGTACCTCAGTTGTGTACTTAAGTACAGTACTGGAGTAAATGTACTTGGTTACATTCCACCTCTGCTTGTCTCTCCCTCCTCTCTGCTGTTTCTTCTGTGTCTGATAGGTCATTGGTGGTGGCTCTTCCTCCTCCCCGTCTTCCTCGTAGTCATCATGGCTGTCCTACGGGCTTTCTGCAAACGCAGGAAACGTAGAAGAACACCAACGAACCTGGAAGGGTAAGTGGGAACATAATGTTTGTATAGTGTGCTGAATTGTTGGTTAACCTTTAACCTCTCCTGTGTTCACGGTGTGTAGAGTGATGGGTGCAGTCGACTCCAGTGAGGTGGAACCTGTCGATGAAGTTTACCTCTCCAAATTTCCTTAAGAGTGGATCCACTATTTCATTTAAATATGAATTATCTATACTTTTTTTATTTTAATTAACTGGTACACTGACATTCGTCATTTGTATTTTTATTTAAATTAAAAAATGTGTGATAATTTGAACATTTTCGTTATTGCTTCCTGATTATGATTTTGAATTTTCCATCCAATTATGCAACATCAGGCAGGTTTGTCAAATTCACCATTTGTATTTAAATTTAGAATATTACAATTAATCAAATTAGACATTAAAGGTTAAATGTGAAAGTATCAGTAGCTTTATAAAAACATGAGAATGGAAAATAAATTAAATAAATCTCAATTACAAGACAATTTTGTATAAAGTAAAATTAAAATGACAGCATTTTCAGATGATGAAACCAGTCATCAAACATGTACAACAGGCAAACGAAGCCTCATGGGAGCTGTAGTTGAGAAATAATTGTTACTCTAATTTCACTGTCTGAAACAGAAGTAGTTATTTCACTTTGTATATGAGATGTTTTGTGATCACACTGAAGTCAAAGTTATACCTTACGCATGTAATCGAAACGTCACACCGCCAAACTTTTTGACTATTTGAGTGTGAAACCAGAAGTGACTAGTTGAAAATTTCCACATCAAGTTTCCATTAGTCTCACATTGTCATTAACGGCTTCAGAGTTTCGAGTCAGCGCTCTGGAACATGTTTCAATTGTTTGGGGTCACTTGTTCAGATGAAATCTTATTCATCTCTTGCTGGGAGATAAGTATTTGAGATAAGGTGACTTGAGACTCCATTTTTTTCACTATTCACAACAGAAATGAACTCATAACACTAGTCCGTGACTGCAGGTTACTTTTTTCAGCCCTGAGTGACGCCTGTGGTTTTCCTCTCTGACTGCCAGCAACAAAGGGAACATGTTATGTATCCTATGTAGCCCTAGAAGCATAACCCACTGGCTTCCTGCTCGTGGTTTTGCTGTGAGCGCACAACAGTAGCGTGCCCTCAGATAGACTACTGCATTTCATAGCACACATGCTCCTTAAAATCTAATTAGAAAAACCTACAACTCTTGGTTAGACAGTTTGAGATAAGTTCATCTGTCACCACCATACCCAATCACAATTCTCACTTATACATATCTACACTTGTTTTTGTGGTTTTTGTTTTTGAAATTGTATTTCAAAAACAAATACAAAAGTTGACTTGAGAGATTCATCAAATATAATCCGGATAGGTCAAAAACATATTTTATAAATGACCTGCTATCATTTAAGACTTGCATCATTTGGTTTAATGCCATTTTTATAATTTATCATCCAGAAACCTACAGTCATGTGTTGTTTTTTTAATGGTTTATATGTAATTGCACTCACCTCTTGACTCTGCTGTCTCTTCTCATCTTGCTTCATCTGATCGAGTGGATGCACATGTGAGTACTGCAGGAAACCAAAAGCTGCAGATAATTTCCCAATCAAATCATCTGTGGTTGTCTGTTCCTCTAAGTCTGATAATAGTACAATTTCACTGTTATTATCACTGAGTCTGGCCACACAGCTCTAGAAAACACCTCCACATCGACTGTGTGTTGAGATTTAGCCAGTGGTGGAGGAAGTACCGGCCGATTTGATAACTTTAGTTACTTTTGCATGTTCAGATTAATCATAAAAAAAGAAGTTATTCAAATAAATTGTGATGTAATATTCTAGATTAGGTTAGCACTTAAATAGCTCCACCTTTACCAGCTTCAACATTAAAGTGATGAACACATAAATGCATCACTATGATCCAATACTGTAATATAATATATATTAGTCTGAAATGGGTCATTCTGCATAATGAGTACTTTTACTTTTGGTACTTTAAGTATATTTTGATGTTGGTACTTTGTACTTTTACTAAGTAAAGTTACATCAAAATAAAATCTTATATAAATACTAATTAAAGCTGCAAGCAGCGATCTATGGACCCTAGCACCTTCCCGGGTATCGGGGTACCGCCGGGACGCCGGTTGATGTGGCCAGGCACAATGAAGCAGGAACTCTGCTAAGCGCAATGATGCATCCTACGAGAGTCTGCGACAAACGTTCTGAGACGGAGACGGAGCTTAAGTGTGGGGGGTTGGGGGCAGACTGTCCCTAATGAAAGAGGATCTTTCTGGTGAATGCAATGATGCATCTCACAACAGTCTGCCACAAGCGGTTCATGAGATATGAGAGGAGGTGGGGATTAAGTGTAGGGGGCAGGGCTATGAGTCTATACTGACATGTAAATGTCCTCAGGTCTGGACCCTTATCATGCCTCAGAAATTTGGGTCAAATCAGAGAATGTACACTTGAGTTACAACAACTTCCTGTTTCATGGCAAGGCCTATTGAAAGAGGCTGGGACACGGGTCTTGGGGTCTGGGGTATATATAGCACATGCGCAGTGTAACTGGAGTTGCGGTCGTGCGTTGCGATTGGCTCAATTTCTGCAAGCGCAGACCAGATTTTACTGCGCATGTGTTGTACCCCGTTGAACCCTCCTTGTTTCATGGCGAATCATGCAAAATGGCCGCAAGATTTTGATAACTTTTCATCGTAAAGGTCTTCAAATTTGAAGTCAATCTGATTAAATCTGCAGGAGGAGTAAATTAAAGTACGCGGCCTGTAAAAGGCAAAAAAAATGGCACATTCAGTTGAAAATGGTTGACTTCCTGCAGGGTTTACAGTTCACCTCCAAGAGGCTTTTTTGTACGTCTCCACATGTGAAATCAGCCTACAAAATTCATACATGTAGGTGAAACCTGAAAAAGGGGCTTCATTTTTGCACCTTTGAAGCCATTTTGCCATGCCCATGCACACGGCCCATATCAAATATGTATTTTCAAAACTTCTGATACGTGTACAAAGTTTCATGAGTTTTCTAGCACCTCATGTCCCTCAAAAATGTGTCCAAAGAATAAAAATAATAATACGATTTCAACAAGGCCTTCGCCGACCTCCTGGTCGTCGATGCTCAGGCACTAATAAAAGCTTCCTCTAGCATAAAATCGGAGTGCAGCGCAGACGTGTAGCAGAGCTGTGGCTGCTTACTGCAGTAGGACACTACTTGTTAACTGTTCAGCTGTCAGTGTTTCCAAAAAACACTGATTGTGAACATCACAGACTGCATGCTCGAGTGACCGCACTGTAAAGACTCTCATTACTTCATTATTTACTCTCGGAGCAAACTCAACTCATTACTCATTCCGCAACACTAAACCAAAAAACATTATGGGTTTTCCTGGTATTATGGAACACAGATGTTAGTTCTGGGTAAAGACGTTAGATGTGGTAACAGCTACATGCAAGGGAAAAACCCTGTATTGTACTGTGGCGGGGGGTGTGATCTAGGTGCCGTCTGTGGGTGGAGTGACAGGTCTGGCTCTATTAGTCCACCTGCAGCACATTGGCCTAATTAAGAGGAAGCTACATAAGACACTTGATATGCTTGTGCTCTCGTTCTGCAGTGAGGCTGAGGCCAGAGAGAGAGCCACACAGGTCTGCATGCACCCACTTTGAAGCCAAAGAAGAGTTATGTTAAGGTCACTCGGTGACTGGTTTGATTTGCATGTGTATGTCGTATGTTGAGACCACGCAGTGGTTATTTCTTTGTTTCCACTCCTGTGGACGTTTTGGAGTAATAAATCTACATTATTAAGGAAACTGCCCTGTGTCGTGTCCTTCCTTGCCCCGGGTGGTGACGAGTTGGTCACATGTACATTCACCAGCTGTATTTGCTTCTGGCTCCTCTGAATACATAAATACATACCTACACAATATCAGCAAATGTACTCCATGAAAAAAAAAGTTGTTCCATTGATTCTTTCTTGTTTTGTTATGTTAAGAGAATTTTAGTATTGATATTCACACTATCATTGCAAGAAAAATAATTAAAGGGCGGTTCATATTAAAGATGACGTTTTATTACATATAAAGATATTGAAACACAAAAATAAGATGCACTATACAACGTTAAAAATAATTCCAGAAAGAGAAAAATCTAATTTTTTGCGCACGTCTACAACCATGGGTCTGCGGGTGGCTCTGCGGGGGGGATGTTATTGTGCCAATCAGCTTCCGTCTATGAGAGCCACAAGTCAATCACTCGCGAACTCTGATCAAATGGTCAAACTAGGCACCGCTGATCAAATACGAATCAATACTGTGTTACTGTAGTGATTATTTCTCTCCTCAAATGTTTTCAGAATCATCTTGTAGTGTACTGTTTAGCTATAAAATGAGAAGAAAGTTTGTGACCCGGCAACTATGTTGAGATCTGCTGAGGAAATACCAAGCACCGCCCAACAGCAGGACACAGCCAATAGGAACGCTCATTCTCTCTCTGAAATTACCTGTGATTGGCCAAAGTCTCCCGTCATGGGCTAGATCTTCGAAAGCCTGAAAACAGAGCCATGAGGAGGTGCAGAAGTCTATTTTTCTCTCAGAGCACTTGAATTACAATATGCTGAAAGGTTATTATGGAATTTTTGCCCAATGATACCAAAAAATGGTTGCCTACTGAAGCTTTAATGACATCTGTGGTCTGTCAATGAACAGTCGTAGAGATGTCTGTACAGGCAAACCAGCTTGGCCAGTCTTCCCTTGAAGGCATCGAGATTAATCGCAAATTAATCACATATTTTCTATCTGTTCAAAATGTACCTTAAAGGGAGATTTGTCAAGTATTTAATATTCTTATCAACATGGGAGTGGGCAAATATGCTGCTTTACGCAAATGTGTGCCTAGCATATCTGAGATGTACATACACCTGAGACAGAAACAACAATACGACACGATATATACTGGGGGAAAAAGTTTGGAAACTTGTGTTTGGTGGATTATTTCTCTGTTGTTACAATGCTAACTGGCATTGTATTTCACATCGTTGGAAAGCCTGTTTATTTACCTTCGCAATGATGTCCAACTTGTAAGGATCATGCATTTGTGGGATGAGCAGCACAGCTGATTATGTGGGTAGCGCCCAAGAAAAATTTGCCAAAATGCTCTGCCAACGGTATAAAAAACATTGGATAAACTGAAAAATGCATTGTCACTAAGCTAAAAACAGGGCTGTTTTTCTGAGCTCATGAGAAAAGGATGATTGAAAGGGATTTTAATAAAGGCCTTTTTTATTGTTCTCAAAAAATAACGGCCGTCTGGTTAGCTAAGTCGGTAGAGCTGGCGCCCATATAGCAAGCTACAGTCCTTGCCGCAGCGGCCTGGGTTCGAATCCAGCCTGTGGCCATTTCCGCATCCACTCTATCTCTCTCTCCCCCCTTTCAAGACTCTATCCACTGTCAATAAAAAAAATGGTAAAAATGCCCCAAAAAAATAACTTAAAAAAATAAAATAACAGTAGCCTTGAAGCTAGCATCCAATCACAGTCAATGTTCAACCCTGCCCAAATTCAACAGTTAAACCAATCAAATCCCGGTGGGTGGGATTAAACGTTCGACGTTGAACCCCGCTCCATTCTACAGGCTGCAGACAGGTACTCTTTGACTGGGCTGCGTTCTTGGCCTGTGAATACGTGTTGAAACCAAATTCCCACCAGAATTTTGCACAAGATTCTTTTTAAAAAAAGCAAGCTTTGTGGTCATCATTGGACTCTCCTGTGTAGATGGTGTTACTGATGAAATACATTATATATATAACTACACAAGTTAAATATGTGTAGAAAGAAAAAGATTTTCAGACATTATCAGCTACAGTAGATAAAAAAAAAGTACATTAACATCTGATCATGATTTTATTTCATCAACGTTCAAATTTGTGTTAAAAGTAGAACATATGTCAAGGGATCTCAGTTTCCTTCACAGGTGTCTCAATGAGGATGGATGATTCTTCTTCTTTGTCTGTCTTGATTTCGTCCCTGTAAAGAAGGAGAGTTGCGCCAATGAAATTAATTCATGTTTATGTTTTTCACAAGCAAAGAATGACAGTAATGTTTATCAAGGTTGAGGGACTCGAGGAACCAGACTGAGATCAGGACTTTATTATTGCTGCAAATTAATTCTCCTGCTTTACTGAGTTGAATGGAAACCCAGTCGCTCTGTGGGAGCACTGAATATGGTTTATTAAGTAAATGGGTGAAGAGGAATTAAATGATTCAAACTTCCATTGAGTCCATGTCCCCACAGTGTTGCATGACAGGCGAGGATACTGTTGGAACTTGGGATTTTGAAATGGTTTTCAGTCCAGGAAAAGCGCAAGTGACTCTCGATCATTCCTGAACCACAACGGTGCAACTGGCCCTTACATATTAAGTTTGTCCGTTTTTCTTTGGGCCCCCTGCGTTTTTTTTACAGCTATAAGTAAAATTAAGTCATACAGTTTGGTAATAGAAGGACTTAACACTGTAATACAAAATAAAGCACAAAACAGTGATAGTTTGCACAGTTCCTTATCCGATGAGAGGGTCATACTGTAAAGGACAGAGGGTGTCATATCATGTACATTGTAAAGCCCCCTGAGGCAAATTTGTGATTTGTGATTTTGGGCTATACCAATAAAATTGACTTGACAGGACTCAACAGATTTCCCGCTGTGTATCTGAGTTTTTAACCTCTAGTTTTATGGATGTATAACATGCGTGGTGTTGCTGTTAACAAGCATTTCTGATTCTTACAAACAGTCCCTTTAAAAGGACTATTTGTAACTTTTTACAGCGTATAAGTGTAGCGGGTCGGCACACATGCGCGTTCGCATATGCGTG
>CAKALG010024397.1:0-12500 GCA_916700815.1 Helicolenus hilgendorfi
GCAGGAGGATGTAGGAGACCACAGAGAAGGTGCAGTGCAGCACATGGACGATCGGAGGGGTGGCGATGGTGTGGTCCACGGGCAGATCTATGAGGCCCACGCTGAGCTCGAACTGGGAGAAGAGTGTGATGGGGAAGGAGCGATATGAAGGAATGGACTCAGGCTCCTGGGTCATATACACCATCCACAGGGCTGAGGGAGCAGAAGAAAAGTCTAAATCATCTTATTTCTTACAAGCTGCGTGAAGGTTAAATACTTGTTTGTACATGTCGCCCAGAATATACTCACAGGTGGAAAAACCAATGAGCACAATGAAACTCAGCCACATAAACTTTGTCAGGTCTCCAAATATAATCTAGGGGGAAATGAGACACATGGTAGGTCAGTCTGCAAACACAAATAGGTGGACCTCAAAAACCAAAACAACAACTGAATACATCTGCTTCAAAAACATTTTGGTACAGGTGTATGTGTGTGTGGAACAAACAAATACTATTTGTACATGATTCATGAGCTCCTTTATCATGCACCACTGTGTCTGAGTCCCACCTTCTGTATCATGATGACATACGGGCCGAGCATTTCAAAACCTCGGGCGAAGAACATGACGTTGCTCCAGCCGAGGACTAAACACACCGCCATCACCTCAGCCTCTCCCTGCACCTCTGTGGCTCTGAACACACACAGCAGCACCACCAGGCACGCGTAGCTGATACTGGTCCAAACAACAACAACAACAGAGAGGTTAAAGGCTGAACAGTATGCTTTATTATACTGCTAAGATGTGTTTACTACTCACAGGATAACATGGAAGGGGCCTCCCAGTGCTGTCTGGCCAAAATAACGCTTTGCCCCCACTCTCAGTATATCAGGGATCTGTTGGAAGAGGGGACGCAGGAGGATGAGGCAGTGCAATATACATATAATCAGCATGTAAGAAGATGAAGAATGTTTCGTAAATTCACCTCCAGCAACAGGATGACAAAAGCTCCCAGGATGCTGATGATCTCGCCCGCCAGCCGCAGGCTGTCCTCATGTGTCACATAACTCTCCTGAGAGAGGAAATATAGATGCATTAATATTAAAAGCTCATTATTATTAGAGTGTGTGTCATATGCAAGTGCACATTTGATATTTATAGTATAGTATACATATGAACAGATAAAGTTCAACTATAAGCTAAAGTAGTAGTCTTTTGTGTATTTGAGTATTTGTGTGATTAGATTTTAGATTTACTTCATCTTTTATCATTAGGACTGGATATTTATGCATAAACAAGGATTCTTGTGCCTCTTAGGGTTCAATGACGGATGTGTATTGAGACCTTTTACTTAAGTAAAAGAAGCGATACCACAATATAAAAATACTCAATTACAAGTAAAGGTCCTGTATTCATTTTTTTTCTTAAGTAAAAGTATAAAAGTATACTCATTAAAATGTTTAAATGTATCAAATTAAGATATATATGTACCGGTAGATATTGATATATTTTTCTATATAGCTGTGAAATAAACAATAAAATTGTAAAAATTACAAAGTAGCATAAAGTGGAAGTACTCAAGTAGTCTAAGATGCACTTAAGTACAGTAATTAAGTATATATTCTTAGTTATATTCCACCAGAGTTTATGGTCCTGTATATATATATATATATATACATATTACAATATATCATGGTTTTATGTGGTCACAATGAAATATCACATGTATATGTATTTACACACTTGTAGAGTTTTCTGGACCCGGATGGTTTTATCCATCTCTGACTCGCTGTAGTTCTCCGGAGCGTCCTTCAGAGGGCGATATGCACAACACAGTGTGAAGGTCCCTATGTACAGGAGATACAGAAACAGCAGCAGCCTGACACAAGAAAAGGAGAGAGAGAAAAAATACTGTTAAACAAGACTGGACATGTGTGCAGTTCAGATATTTGACTTCAGAGATCAAACTTTACCTGAAGTAATGTTTTCCATACAGGTTCCACTTCAGACTAACCAGCTGCCTCACGGGGGTCACCTCCAGTATCCTTCTTGCCTGGAGAACAAAACTAATTTTAATTTCTTCACATCACATCAACGTTATTATTTATACTGCTAAAAAGACAGTGCGTCTTGTGTTGTACCTCTCTCTGGTGACTGCCCACGATGAGCTCCAGCACTGACATGCTGTCGGCCCATGAATCGATCTCCGTCAGGTCGTACAGGTTAGAGGTCAGAGGGCCCAGACTCCACTGGACTACACGCCTTTTGTTAACCAGGTGCTGAAACGCCTGAGAGAGACAGAGGGAAGCACAGCAGTGAGGATGGGATTAGTGAAATAATCCGCTCCACCTTTTCATGTTGGTTGAGCCCCTCCTCAGGCTTCTTATCACTCACCACAACGTTTCCCTCTTTGGCAGCCAGTTTAAAAGGTGTAAGGCCTCGGTAGTTGGGCACCATGTCGAGTGGCACTGACTGGTCCAGCTCTACATCGCGTGCCATAATCAGTTCAATGGCCTGGCACGCGATCGTCTTGTTGGGCTGCAGAACCAAAATGTGAAGCACTGTGTTACCTAGACAGAAAACAAGGGAATGCAAAAAAGAGTGTGTAGGCAAGAGACAAGAACAGGAGACTATTAATCATTATAATATCACACAGATGTAAAATAATGTTGTAGTTTTCTCTAACTCTGCTACGAGAGGACGCATTACATACCACGGTAATCCTGGACCCTTGTGCTGGCCCCTGCGTCGATCACCATGGAGATAATGTCCTCATTCCCAGCACACGCAGCAAAAGACAGGATGTGCTCACCTGTTGACCAAATGTACATTTTGAAAAACACCATCTGTTTGTGTCACTTAGCATAAAAACATACATTTCTTTGCCTACACATTATTTAAGAGCTACTCTGGGCTTAGTGTGGCCACAGCCACCCCATTACCCCGTTTTACAGTAAGCATGCTGACTTACCATAGTAGATGAGTCCTCCTATCCTCTTCCTGAAGTACAGACCGGTGACTCGAGGTGTAGCCACGTCACCCCCACGACTGATGAGGTGATGAACCAGATTGATGTTCTGATTCACCACAGCGATGTGGAGAGGAGTAACACCTGAGACAGAGAAGTGTGCATCAGTCCACTGCTAATATACTGGTTTTAATTTCACCTGTTTCACCTGTTGTGTAAGTGGTGCTCACATTAAACCCATGTGGGTCTCGCTGTCAATAGTCCTGTTCCTTACGAGAAAGAAATAGTTATCTGGCTTAGCTGTAGTATTCAAATCATTTACTGAAGTAAACATAACAATACACTATACTACACTACAGTAAATATAGCTGTCAGATCAGTGGTGGACGCAAAAAAAAAAAGGGCACAGCACGCAGAAGGTTTTCTAGCTTGTATGACAGCCTGTATGGCACTACATCACATTTTCTCCATTTAAGGGCACCAGTTAGTTCACTACATCTCGTTTTCTCTACTGGAAGGGCACCATAGGGGGCACTTCACCATATTTGATCTACCTTAGTGTCAGATAAATGCACTAGAGTAAAAAGTACAGTGTTTTCCTTTAAACTGTAGTGGAGTAGAAGTATAAAATAGCATAAAACAGCAATAAAGTACTAAAAAACTTGTGCTTAAGTACAGTATTTGAGTAAATGTACTTAGTTACTTTCCATCACTGGCTACGGAGTCCATCCTTGCATGTCGTCCTGGCTGTCCAATCATGTGTGCATCAAATTTAGTCATGTTTCACTCCCTTAAAGTGCAGGAAGAGGCTGTTTAGAGTCCACTATTGTAAATTGTAGCTTGTGGTGTTTATTGGTTAGATACTTTTGTAAATAATTCTAATTTTAGGTGTTAAAACTGTGACTCATATGAAGTGAGAAAGTGGTTTGACTGTAGTAAAAGTTGAGTAATAGCTACTTTGTGTGAAGGTTTGTTGTTGCAACTTTTATTGTATTATTTGTTGGCTGTGATGTTGTTATGTGCTCATATTTGCTGTCAGTTACACCAAAAACCTCACAAGTTTAGCTAATTATGTGAATTACTGTCTTGTAAAAAGTTATCATATTTCAGAATTATAATAAATGCCTTTTGTAAATTGATTTTCGGAGGCGAACCTAAACTTTACACGTAGATAATCCCTCATAAATCTTAAATGCAGCTATTCATATAAAATGTTTCTTCATTTTAAAATAGCTGTTGCTATTCTCAGAAAACAAAATGAGCAATATATCCATATTTAAAACTAATAACAGATACTGAGATTCAGATTAATGATGTAGTACAAAATACAAGGAAATGAATGCATGATACTTCAATCGATCCTCTTGCTTTTTATCTCTAATATCTTATCTGAGTCTGTTTATTAAGTCCTTTTTCGTTTTCTTTGTTGCGAACCATAAAGTTTACCAGTGAACACGTACAATGAATCTGCATGATGTGTGTTTGTGTCTGAGAGTTTATGTGTGTGAACCTTGGAAGAGCTCGGAGGTCATGGGCTCGTTGATGAGTTCAGGAGCTCCGTCCATCAGAGCCACAGCGGCGTCCAGGTTATCAGCCATCACGGCAACATGAAGCGCCGTCTCACCAAGAGCTCCTGAGTGACAGGATTATACAGTTTCACACATTACAACTGACCACCCTGAAATAACAAAAGCCACAGTTCACAGCAAAGGGCCTTTACCTCTCTCAAAGATGTTAGTGGATGCACAACTCAGCAGCTTCTTGATGCAACCAACACTGTTCTTTTTAGCCGCGTAGAAGAGAGGAATGTCATTTATGCTGAGAAGGACAGAAGAAAAACAGCACGTGTATTACATTTAAACAGGTTTGTCTTTACACCTGCATGTGATTCATTTAGACGTAATTGTTGGAGGCGGTGGAAAATGGTGAATTTCTTACTATTTGGTGTGGAGCAGAAACGTCTCATCCAACATCTCGTTCCATCCTTTCTTGTTTTGGAGGCGAAACCTCAGCTGGCTCCACCAGTGGTTGAGCTCGCTGGGAGCAGATCTGGCCAGAGACGGAGACATTGACACCTGATGTTCGACTGGAGGAGCCAATGAAAGTTGAGACGAGGACACAGAGAGAGAAGCAGTGAATTACAAAAAACATACTGTAGAATCAGACATCAGGCCTTAAGACATTGATTCCTTCATTCATTGTACTGTTTTTAAAATCAAATACAATACAAAAAAGCGTCTCAATCTTACCCTTAAACAATAAAAGTGCCGCTCCTCAACTCCTGGTGATCCTCAGTCATAACACTCTTGTCAAAGTTGGACACAACACTTGTAAAATGTCCCTGAGGAGAAGTGAGCTCCCTGTGGCATCACCTTATATATGACCCCAGCCATGAGGGAGGAGACATGTGGAGGGCCTGAGAATGAATGGGTGGAGAGGGAGGATGAGTGAACAGTGGACAGGTGAGACAGAGAGAGTGAGGCGGTAATGAGCAGGTAGACTTTCACCGCAGGTCAGAAATCCCACAGGGAAAGTTGGGCTTTAAGGTTCAACTCGCCGTTCGACCGGGAACTCCTTTATCATGCTGATCTAATATTATTGTCTGTACTCTGTCACCTTAAAAGTGAAGTGACAATGGTCTAATCCCAGTATATCTCTCAGCTATAATACCAGGCCTGTCTGCATTCCACCAACTAGCACCTAAACCTGCATAGCCACTATGAAAAATCTGCAACATCATGACAGTCAACACATTGCGGTCATTGTTTCTAGTGAACCGTTAAAGGAAACCTGTTTGGAAATTGCAAGCTTGGACGTCTGAACCCGGGTTTGTAATTTAAAGCTGACATTAAGGCACGATTGTCCAAGTTGCATTATTTCTGTTCTAATCTATGAGTAGGCAGATTTCTCCAGGTGAAACTGGGTTATTCAGTGGAGCAAATCTGAAAACATGATGTATGATTTTCCAACATGTTGCATCTTGTACAAACACGCACGCCAAACTAGTTCCATTCACAGTGATTTAACATGTTGAGCACCATTCATGTGTCAACAGGAATGATCACAAACACGGTAATTGCCACATTACAAAGACCATAATGATCATTTGGAGGTTGAAAACGTCACGTCACTTTTCCTCTGGAGGTGAAAAACAAAGCTCACGTTACATTGAATTTAGTTTTGTGAACTTATTCTTTATTCCAGTAGAGATAAAAAAAAGAAAAAGCAACCGACTGAACCCGAATCACAGATTTAATTTCCACACATTTGTAAACTGTTGAATCAGTCAACTTTTACAACATCTCTGGTTATCTCGGCTGTAGCGTTGCAGGTGTTTTGCTGCACCATATATAGCTCATGACTAGCAGGCTGGTCAGCCGCAGGATAAACAGGGTTTAGGAGGACTCTATAGGAGGCCCTGATGATGGCTGCCGATGTGGCCGTCATTTAGTATTGTGGAGATAATAGCTGTTTACCAGACGGAGAACACCATCTTTAAGCAGTGTCATAAAGACTGGTGGTTTCCACTCTGTTAATGTCTTTATAAAGAAACAATAACACCATAAAAACATGATTCTGTGGTTTGTGTGTCTTCTGTTTCTGGAGCTACGTAGCAGCAGTTCTTTCACAACACTTTGTTAATTTGAGTCGGGACACCACAGAAAACAATTATTACAGACAACTCTGGTGCTTTTATGACAGTCGGCAGATGCTCTTATTCAGAGTGACTTCACACAATAGAGCTCAATTATCATTATTAAAACAGCTCTTTCTCTAATACGAACTTTAAACTCCTAATACTCTCAATGTTTCTCAATTTCCTCTTTTTGCACATTTAAAGTGACATTAAATTGGATTCTGTGAAGAAACATCATCTTAAAATGCCTTTTTTTTCTGACCGGACAATGATATCAAATGGAAAATTCCACATCTTGTGAGTAATTCTCATATTTCTCTATAATTCAGCATTAAATATTCTCAGTGGTGAAATAAATTAATATATTTTAAGTCTGGAATTGAGTCCAAAAGAGTTAAATAAAAATCTGCCAGTGTAATAATAAATATATCAATCTGTTCTCTATGCGAACTATTCTGATAATCAATCAATTGTTAATTTTTCATGCAAAATTGGCAGAAAATGTAGTTTTCAGCCCTTCAAATATGGAGATTTCCTGCTTTTCTCTGTTTTATATTATATTAAACTAAATATCTTTGGGTTTTGGACCGATAAAACAAGACATTTAAAACATCATCTTGGACTTGAAGTAACCTGGATGGTCTTTTTTAACATTTTATAGACTAAACGATTAATCGATTAATCTAGAAAATAATCGTCGGATTAATCGAAAATGAAAATACCCGTTAAGTGCGGCCCTAACGCAAACCATCTTGTTTCTAAAAAGTAGCGTATCTCAGCATTACAACACTACTAGATGTACTTAGTTACTTTAAACCACTGGATACTTTCTGTGTTTTGAAACGTCATGATGTGAACAGTGTTTGGCGACTCAACATGCCTTTGTTAAAATGACCCAGCAGTCTGACATTGAGGCAACGTGAAAACCAGTTATCGGACAAAGTAAAATACAACCCGGTGTCAGCCGCATCAGACTGGCAGAATAATGTGTAAGCGGTCTTGCTATCAGATCCAGATCTGCTGTGATATCAGCAACAGCGGGACATGTGGGAAACCAGTGTCTGTTCTTGGACTGCTGCTGATCCCAGCAGATCCCAAACTCAGATTTGACTCAAACCTGCTGATCTGTGGAACCTGAAACACACAGAGTTCACTCTTTAACACGGTGAAGGTGATATCAGCACACCAAGGTGAATCTAGAGTTATTTATTCTGTAGCTGCATTAAAGCTAAAGCTGGCGTAATAGTTCATATATATCTTATGTACAGTGCTTCTCCATATAGAGAACAAGGTGGCATTATGGATGGTAGCTGATGACCTTGCATTGAATTTATGGTTTTATGAACCTGTTTATTAAACATCGTGGTACATTTTTCTCTGTTGGATGCCTTCATGAACCATTATCAGTTCATTTGTTGTGTATTTTTTATGCACCAACCCGAGAGGCCACGAGCGATATACATTTTAAAGTAATTTGTTCCAACTCTAAGTTGTCATAAAGTGTTGATGATATGAATGCAAGTTGTGCTTACTATGATCCAATAAAACATACATTTTTGTACATACAAAATACAAACAAACACAAACAGCAATATATTAAATAAAATCATATCATTTATTTTAAAAATTTGCACAATTATGGAATAGTGGTGAACACTCATACAAGTAAACACAGCTAGTAATGTGTGTAGCCTGACACACTTCTCTTGCACACACACACACACACACACACACACACATACGCAGCATTATGTACAGCATATACCTGATGTACACATTAGCACGCAGCCTCATTTACAGCACAGACACACAGGTACACACTCACAAAGCATTTCGCCTCCTTCCTTCAAGTGTAAATCCGTCTTTCCCGTTTCACACATTCACAATGCTTCAATGACTCAGTGTCTTTACTCTAGCAATCAAACAAAAAAGAGGTGAAGTGTGAAATGTACACATAAAGGTGGGTGCTGTTCGGATCCGTCTTCGTTGCCGATGGACGTGTTGTGTTTGCAGCTGAGGTGAAGAGTTTGTAGTATTACAGTACATGAGCTCTGTAGTCGCTGAGAGACACGAGAGTGAGAGTGAGTTGTACAAACTGGTCTGCTCTCAAACCCTGGATATGTCTTTTAAAGAGGGGGAAACATGGCTTACAGCTTTCAAAAGCATTTCTTTTTGTTTTTACAATTCCATGGCAGTGATTCATAACCTCAGGGTTGATTTTGGACTGGTGATTGATAGCATTTTGTTGGAACAAACTGTACATTTTGTCTTAAAGCTAATGGTAGCACCTTATAAGGCAAACCATCAGCTGCTAGGTAGTACTCTGTTTTCTTTTTTTGCTGACAGTTTTTAGCATTTGGCGTTTTAAGTAGAGAGGAAGTGACACAACTTTACAAACAACTCAAAAAATATTAGAAAAAGGCTTTGATTGTCTTCACGCAATTCTTTGTGTGGAGAGATCTCCATATTAACAAAAACATTTTTTATAGTTTTTTTGAGGGTGGGGAAATTGAAAAGTTTCATGGAGGGACGGTAGTGGAAGAGAAGGTGAGAGGTAGGATTGCAGATGGGTGAGGAGAGAAGAAGGCAGACAACAATAAAGTGAAATCTAGTGAAAAACATCGAGGAAGTCCTCCTTCTCCTCAGCAACTCCCTAACCTCACTTTGACCCGGACTGCAGCTCCCATAGTGCACCTCTCCTCTGTTATTTGTGGTGAGTGACTGGCAGGAAGTCCGATCCTCTTTTTCACCCCTTCTGGTTGTCGTGTTGGTCGTGAAGAAGAACACACAGAGTGGCACTCGATGCTTTTCCTCAAACAAAAGCTGATTCTCTTTTTGTTTTGGCTTAAAATGTGCTCCATCAAAACGAATGAAACCGGACACAACAAGCAGAGGAGTGTGAAAACCACAGGAATCCATAGCACAGGTTGTACTGTAGGTGGATTTCACACCTCCACCTGCCCCTGCGTCAGATAGGCTCTGAGCTGCTGGGCTGCGTTGACGATCTTCCTCTGGTGTCCCACCAGGTTCACCCCGAGATTCTGGACATCGCTGAAGGAGAGAGCAGATGAACCGCAGAGTTTAGCTCAACACTTCAGTTCAACAGCTTGTTGTTTGTCCTACCTGAGGACAGTACTGGTGGGTCTGCATGTGCTAGTCCATAAAGGTCTGCAGCAGCTCAGTTTGTTTTATTGATGCTCATACTGATATATCTTAAAGCTTCTCCTTTTTCACTTTAGCTTATCTTTATTTTTATCTTTTTTATTGAAGGGTAATTTATTTTCTCACTATTCAACTTTCAAAAGTGTTATATACATACACTGAACAAACTGCTCCCATTTTCACTATTTTAAATTAAAGATCTCAGACTTTTTTCCTCAGCACATGAAAGACTTTAAATCTGTGTTAGCCAGCACTTCTTCTTTTCCAAGATAATCCATCCACATGACAGGTGTGGCACATCAAGGTGCTGATTAAACAGCATGATTGTTACACAGGTGTGTCTTGGACTGGCCACTCTAAAATGTGCAAAATGCGCATGTGTTTTTTATCTTGAAAAAAAAAAGACACTTATGAGGCACTCTGAACTGTGGGTTTCACATGACTAGCGCTACAGATTTTCATTTTATAGTTACACGGACTGCATCCATGAAGACAACACTTCTCCAAAGTGCCAGACGCCATCAAAGGTGAGTGTTTGTCCTCTCAAGTTGGTTACGACAAGGGACTACAGTCAGGTCAAGACCCTGGTGGGATGACGAGCACGCAGACGAGCATCCCTGAAACGGTTTCTGACAGTTTCTGGAGAGATCTCTTTATAAGTATCTTGACAAAAAAAATTGTTGTATTCTGAAGGTGGGGATATTGATAAGTAAGTTATAAGTAAGGTACAGTAGTTGATAGTCCATCCACCTAACACGTGTGGCATATCAAGATGCTGATTAAACAGCGTGATTATTATACAGGTGTGTCTTGGGCTGGTCACAATAAAAGGCCACTCTAAAGTGTGCAGTTTTATCACACAACACCACAGATGTGTTTCTTATGGGGCGGCTGTGGCTCAGTGGGTAGAGCGAGTCGTCCTTTATTCACAAGGTTGGCATTTTGATCCCTGACTCCTCATGCCTGCATGTCGAAGTGTCTTTGAGCCGGACACTGAACACCAAGTTGCTCCCCGGGTGCTTTACAGCAGCTCCTAAATGCTTAAGATGCAGCGGTCAAATTTGTATGTATATGATGATTGTAATAAAGTTGAGTTTTGTTTAGGTTTTGAGGGAGTGTGCCATTAGCATTCTGACTGCAGGAATGCCCACCAGAGCTGTTGCCTGTGAATTGAATGTTCATTTCACTACCATAAGCCATTTCCAATATCGTTTCTGTCACTTTGGCAGTACATCCAACCGGCTTCAAAACCAACCGCACCTGCAAGATCGTCTGAGACCAGCCACCCGGACATCTGATGTAACAGTTGGTTTGCAAAACGAAAGAATTTCTGCACAAATTGTCATAAACCATCTCAAGGAAGAACGCCCGCATGCTCGTCATCCTCACCAGGTTCTTGACCTGATTTCAGTCTGTTGTTGTTGAGAGGGCAAACGCTCACCTATGATGGAGTCTGACACTTTGGAGAAGTGTTCTCTTCATGGATGCATCCTGTGTGACCACAAATGCACATCTGTAGCCCTAGTCATGTGAAACCCACAGTTCAGAGCGCCTCATAAATGTCTTTTTTCAAGATAAAACTGCACATTATAGAGTGGTCCTCTATTGTGACCAGCCCGAGACCCACCTGTGTAATAATCATGCTGTTTAATCAGCATCTTGATGAGCCACACCTGTCAGGTGGCTGGATTATCTTGGAAAAGAAAAAGTGCTCGCTAACACAGATCTTTTGTTTGCATAGGAAAAAAGTCTTTTATTTCAACATGTGAAAAATGGGAGCAAAAACAAAAGTGTTGCATTTATATTTTTGTTCTTATCAACGTAAATAAAACTGAGACACAATTTATAAAATATCCAGCTTTAAATCCAGAGAAATATTAAGGTGGTCATATAAATATACCCCAAACCAAACATCCTAGAGCAGAGATAGGGTTTACAATCTCCCCCCATATATGACCACATTAATGTGAATGAAAACCCGTACGCTGGTCACCTGATAACAGCTAAACCATCCACATGACAACTGATCAATTCTGTCCGCTGAGGAAGGCCGAAAGATGTGAAAAGCTTCAGAAACACGAAGTCAAGGCGACCTTGTGCTGAGAATTTTCTTGTTAAGTTGCTGTTTCCGAGGACGAAAATTAACATTTCAGCTCAGTTTTTACTCCGTTTGTAAAAGGATACAGATTGTTGACCTTGGAAACAGATGGAGTTTGGCATGAGAAATGCTCTAGAAACAGTAAGACAGTGAACCTTGAGCTAAATTAAACAATAATAAACTATTTCTTGGTTGTACCTTCCAGGTTATAAGCTCTGCAAAAAAAAGTGTTCAGTTTCAAAAGTGTTTCAAAACAAAAGGCTGCCTGAGGTGTAGAAAATGGTGGGCAGTAATATGAAATCTACACAATTTTCAGTCATAAATAAAAACAGTCTTGTAACGTTAATAACCATCTATACTCACTCCATGCTGAGCCTGCTGACTCTGTCTAACGTGTCCAGGTGTGCCTGATCAAACTCATCCTGATATCTCTCCATCTTCAGCGCCTTCAGCCAATCACTGACTGTTGCCACTGCCGTTAGGTCTGTTGGGGTTGGGCTGAGCAGCGGCTGAGAGCAGCTTCTGTCAAGAGGGGTAAAGGTCAAAAACGAGAATCCATAAATACAGCAGATTGTTCATCACCTGCTGCCTCTGATATGTTTGGCTCAAGCCAGAAGCCGGTGTCTTACCGAGTTGGCTCCACCTTGAGGGCGGC
>CAKALG010024402.1:0-10784 GCA_916700815.1 Helicolenus hilgendorfi
CTCACTGGGGATGAGTGGAGATCCTGAGCGCTGCAGAGGCACTTATGAAGGACGCACATTGTTGCCAGCCCTGGGGAGAAAACTGAGCAGTCTGGCAACACAGGCGGAATTTCCTACTGCGATGTTATCTCACACAAGACATTTAGCTTCAGCCAAATGAAGGAGGGGGGAGAGAGAGAGAGGGATGAAGGAGGGAGGAGGGAGGAGGGGGAGAGACAGAGGGACAGGGAAAGATGGAGGAGAGAGAAAGGTGAACAACGGAGGCGGTGGCAGAGATACAGAAGAGGGGATGAGGATGATAGAAAGTCGAGTGTAAGAGAGAGAAAGGAAATGAGTGTAAATTAGTGAAATTCTACAGAGCCACACAAGTTGTTGGAGGTAAACTCTGTGCACACAAATGATTAATTCATACCCTTAAGTTATTCATTTTGTTCCCTCATTAATTCCATTTTGTTATCCTGTACAGTATTTGAAGGAATTGCTAAGATAACACTGTGCTGTGTTAAGGCACACCCCATCTCATGGCAAAGCGTGTAATAGACTTGCCTGTCCACCGGAGGAAAGCATGTCAGTGTCACGTTGTGCTTAGCCAAGACGTGAATATTACACACCTGCATGAAGATGCAGTGTTATGAAGTGACGTTTGTCTTTTCTATACTCTGTACAAAGCCCCAAGCTAGTGACGTAGTATATGAAGTGAGAAAGACAACTTATGGTGGGCAGGTGGAGAGGTGGGTGGGTCCAACAAACAGGACTTTTAGGCGGAAGGCCGGTGTTTGAGACCGGTGTTTTGCTTTGTAAGTTATGTCAATGACAATTGTCACGTGTTTTGTGGTGACGTAGTACATTTTCTGTACTGACATACGTGTTTTACTTAGTTCACATACTTATTTTTAACGGTTTTCTTGCCTAACCCTAAGTCAGCGACCATGACGTTTTCCCTTAACCTAACTTTTTTTGCCTAACCCTTAAGTCCGTGTCTTTGTTGCCCGCTGGTGGAACTGCGCATTAACACAGACATGTAATATTCACGTCTCTGCGAGGCAAAACGTGACACTGACAGGCTGTCCTCTGGTGGATAGGCAAGTCTATTGCACGCTTTGGCGTGATATCGGGTTGTAAGGCAACAAGTCCACATACCTAACTGAAATGTGACCGCTCCAAAAATGACTCATATGAGTGTTACCAAACCAAACAAAACCAAACAAGGAACCCTTCACTATTTTTCTTGCCTTACACAACAGTAGGTGTGTAGCTATCAGCCAAATCTGTCCGGCAAAAGAATAAACAAGGAGTTGTGAAACAACGTCCACTGTAGCATCAGTAACACTATATGGCAAAGAGTGGGAGGACCTTTGAACCAGTATTAGAGGGTGAACAGTGCTATATACTTATGACCTTTGTACCGTAAGATTTCAAGTCTACTGGCTCAGTATGAATCTTTTGCACTGCAGAAATCATTTCAGTAAGCTGTTGAATGTGTTTATATTATTTTTATTAAAATACAATGGGTGAAAATCCAACATATGTACCTTAGTATCTTAGTAAATGACAGTAGAGCACCAGATCACAAGTTAAAACCTATGCCACATTTTCTTCTTTTTTTGTCAGATCCAGTTTTACCTGCTAAAACTAAAGCTGCAAATGTGAACGTTAGCAGCCAGAGTTGGTGTTCATATAACATTCACTAGCTTAAGATTAACATATCTTTGCAATGTGGTTTGAATTGCAAGCAACACAGAGTTAAACATCTGACGGAACCTGCTCTGAGGCAATACCATGTGTCTGGAGGTGTAAGCTATGACAAACCCACATTTATGACTTGTTTCCTGTATACTTTGACAATCAATCATTGAAGGTGTGAAAACATCTTGTCTGCCAAGAACTCAGGTTTATTGTGAAATTTCTTTTTTTAATTTTAAAATGAACTTCTTTCTAGATATTTGTGCAAAGCGGTTATGTTTATGCTGACAGCTTATATGAGCTCATTGAGGATATAAAGATAATAAAAACAACACCTCATAAAAGAACTGGGAACACAGCTTAATAAAAATTCCGCAGGATTCAAACGTCTTATCTCTCTGATTGAGCTGCCAGGCTAAAGAAGTGACACAGTGTCATATAAATTGTCTGGATTGCAGTTAACACGGGGCAGACTGGTAAATGTTTTACTCTTGTTGTGTAGGCGACACTCTTAGCGAAGCGAAGCTAATGGCTGATCTGCACGCTGGGATTTAAAGATTTAAAAAGCTGGATAATGATTACCAAAGGGCAATGTGTCCTGAACTATTTCACACCGTGACTGTGGCTTTAAATTAGGAGATTGTTTCTTGTGTTAGTGTTAAAGATCTCTAACACGAATCCAATCGGAGGTGTTGCAATTTGTGAGGAAAATACTTGACTGTCCTTTGAAAAGATTTGATTTGTTCTTGGATGTTTTGTTCTTTATAAGATCAAGTGTCAGTCACACTTTTCAGCGAGTGAACACTAAATTTTGGAAGTGTTTACTGTGCTGCTGTTGTGAGGAGACTGCTGGAGCCAAAGTGACAGTGAGTGACATGTGACAGTAACATTTTGTCACGTATAGGCCTACTGCATCTGTCTGCTTAAAGGACATCACTCTCACTCAAAGTGAACATTGATCCTCAGACTTCTCCAGGCCCTTTTCGCTGCTGTCAGATCAAAACATTTGGATCCTCATGAAGCTGAACGAGGAGAAACCATGAAACAAAACTCTTATTTTTAAATTGATAATGTCTGATTTTTGTATCACAAATGTATTACAGGGTTTGCATGGGGTTTGTGGTTCACCTGCACAGAATCAATCAGTTTAAACTAAGTAAAAACAAAAGACATCATTACAATTTAAATCAAAACTCATCACTAGAATAACATAACTAACAGCCTACACATGGATGGATTACTGGCTGGATTACTGAGCGGGCCTACCGGACACAGGCCCAGGGTCCCAAAGTGTCAGGACTTCACCTACAAATGTCACCCAAAGAAACATAAAACAACTACAAACAGACCTAAAACGACTACAGAGAGACCAAAAGAACAACAAAGAGACAAAAAATGATCACAAAGAGACTCAAAACAACTACAAAGAGACACAAGATGACCACAAAAAAACACAAAGCGACTACAGAGATGCACAAAACGACTACAAAGACACACAAAATGGTCACAAAGAGACTCAAAACAACTACAAAGAGACACCAAACAACTACAAAAAGACACCAAGCAACTACAAAGAGACACAAAAGGATGACAAAGAGACACAAAGAGACCCAAAACAACTAGAAAGAGACACAAGATGACCACAAAAAAACACAAAGCGACTACAGAGATGCACAAAACGACTACAAAGACACACAAAATGGTCACAAAGAGACTCAAAACAACTACAAAGAGACACCAAACAACTACAAAAAGACACCAAGCAACTACAAAGAGACACAAAAGGATGACAAAGAGACACAAAGAGACCCAAAACAACTAGAAAGAGACACAAGATGACCACAAAAAAACACAAAGCGACTACAGAGATGCACAAAACGACTACAAAGACACACAAAATGGTCACAAAGAGACTCAAAACAACTACAAAGAGACACCAAACAACTACAAAAAGACACCAAGCAACTACAAAGAGACACAAAAGGATGACAAAGAGACACAAAGAGACCCAAAACAACTAGAAAGAGACACAAGATGACCACAAAAAAACACAAAGCGACTACAGAGATGCACAAAACGACTACAAAGACACACAAAATGGTCACAAAGAGACTCAAAACAACTACAAAGAGACACCAAACAACTACAAAAAGACACCAAGCAACTACAAAGAGACACAAAAGGATGACAAAGAGACACAAAGAGACCCAAAACAACTAGAAAGAGACACAAGATGACCACAAAAAAACACAAAGCGACTACAGAGATGCACAAAACGACTACAAAGACACACAAAATGGTCACAAAGAGACTCAAAACAACTACAAAGAGACACCAAACAACTACAAAAAGACACCAAGCAACTACAAAGAGACACAAAAGGATGACAAAGAGACACAAAGAGACCCAAAACAACTAGAAAGAGACACAAGATGACCACAAAAAAACACAAAGCGACTACAGAGATGCACAAAACGACTACAAAGACACACAAAATGGTCACAAAGAGACTCAAAACAACTACAAAAAGACACCAAGCAACTACAAAGAGACACAAAAGGATGACAAAGAGACACAAAGAGACCCAAAACAACTACAAAGAGACAAAATTACCACAAAGACACAAAGTGACTACGAAGAGACACCAAACAACTACAAAGAGACACAAAAAAATACAGAGACACAAAATTATCATAAATAGACTCAAATCAACTACTATGGCACAAAAAAATACAAAGAGACAAAATGGTCACAAAGAGACACCAAACAACTACAAGGAGACACCAAACAACTACAAAGAGACACCAAACAACTACAAAAAGACACAAAATGATCACAAAGAGACACAAAGCGACTCCAAAGAGACACACAATGACCACATACAGACACCCAAGCACAGAGAGATGGCTGACGACTCCAAAGAGACACAAAATAGTCTGTGAGAGGTGAAGGGGCCTTTTGCATGTCTGTGCCCAGGGGCCCATTGTCTCATCATCCGCCTACACCGTGACCACCTGACAGCCTCGGGATCTCCTCTACCGGATAATGATTACCAACCTGTAATCTAGTATCATGCAGACTTGTTAATGTTTTCTTATGGTGTTTACTACACTGCACTGGACTAACTGTAGTAGGCAAGAAGGAGATAACAGCAGCAGTCTGTGTTTTTCTGGCTCAGTGGCATGACTCCCTTGGGACACTTGACTGGAAAAGAGCAATCCGTTATGTTAATTAGTTACACCTATGCTGCTCACCATGAGAAAAGAGTGCTTAGAATGAGTACACAGAAAGTGCACAGAGAAAAGAACGCCACCAAAAGTCAAACTTCAGTGACAGAAAATCTGAAAAAAAAGACACATTAGCGCCCACACGGTTTGACTGACAGGTAAGCTGCGGGGAGTGCAGAAATGAGTGCTCAGTAACAAAGCTGGAGATGTACTGTAAGTTATGGGAGTTTTAAAAAAATAAAATACACTTAAACCTTATTACAATCATCACATACATACAGGTACATACATTCAATTTGACTTCTGCATTTAACCCATCCCATCGTTCTCATCCCAACTTGTCACATACTGACGCTTTGTCAGTCTCCTTGGCGTCACTTTTTCCGTTGCACTTAACACGAGCTTAACAAGCCCTCGGTGTCACTATTTGGTTGCAGTAAACACATGCTTAATGTTGTGAATTAAAAAAAAAACACTTGCTCAGGTTTAGGCAACAAAACAACTACAGTTAGGTTTAGGAAAAAACAACAGGGTTGGATTTAAAATTTTTAATTGCAAATGTGACTTGATGTTGTGAACACAGGACACGAGCGATCAGCTGATCGTAAAGTGAAAGTGAAACGAGACGCATGGTACACGAACAGCTGTCTCCTGGATGAAAGCCTTATGTTTGTTGGACCCATAAAATACGTCACCACACAACACACACTTAGTGGAAAGCCCGGTGCATCTTCCACCACGGTGAAAGGATACCTTGTGTGGCGGTATCGAACGACGAACGGCCACAACAAAGCTTCGGTATTTGACGCCCTGGGAATGAGAACGGGCCGGGGCAACTTGGGGTTCAGTGTCTCATTAAAGGACACTTTACCTTGTGGTTAAAGGACAACTCTGCTAACCCACTGAGCTACAGCCGCCCTCTATATCGGTTTGACACTTAACACAAAGTGACACAACACAACTAACAACCCCACACTGTGTGGAAACAGCAGAAAATCCCTCTGAAGTATAAATCGGATGATGATCAGCGTTAAGAGGTGCAACTTCACGAATATAAAACTTTAACTGAACTTCTATTTTCAAACAATTTACTGTGTGGACACGATACAAGGACTGTCTTTATTCCAGCTGCAGGTATGAACTGAACTGAAGCCTGAGGGTTTAACATGGAAGCTGGTGTTGGAAGCTCACTGGTTTGAATCAGAATATGTGAGTGGAGCAGCAGCAATCTCTCAGTCTGCTCTAGGTTTACTATATTCACTCCACTTTGCACATATTCACTTAGTTGTCAGGTATCATCATTATCTTTATGACAATATTTGGTAACACTTCATTTCAGAGGTCCGCAAATTTCACGGTAAGTAGGTGATAATTAGCAAGTAACATATTTGAAATTTCTTGGAAATTACCCCAATATTTACCTTAAATGTATCAAAAATTACCCCAAGATTATTAAGTAATTATATTCTGCTATTTCCCAAATCAGGTAATAAATAGCTGGTAATTTCTTTAATACATTTCTAGGAAAGTATTACGAAGTAAATTGATATGCATGATTACAAACGCTTTATTCCCAGGTCCGCTGTTTACTGGTAAGTATGACCTCATTTATATCTAATATTCACATCACCTTATATGTAACTTCTGCATAACAGGCGTTTAACATGATTGTTACATCTTAACTTCCAACTTCTTTCTGCTTAACTTCTGCAGAGTCGGCCACTAAATTTAAGTTAGTTTATACATTTCGGGGTATTTATTAAGAAATTTCAAATAAGTTACCTGCTAATTAATATCTACTTACCAGCGGACATAGAAATAAAGTGTTTGTATAATCCTGCCTATCAATTAACTTTGTATTATTTTCCTGGAAATATATAAAATAAATGACCATCTATTTATTATTGTTTATTGGGAAATAGCAGAATAAAATAATTAATTAATGTTGTAGTAATTTTCGTTAAATCTTTAGGTAAATATTTGGATAATATGGAAATAATTTCAAATAGGTTCATGGCTAATTATCACCTACTTACCATGCAATTTGTAAAATGAAGTGTTACCGAATATTCTTAAGTTAAGTTGTTCACAATTTGGTGAAAGCTGCCTGATTACACTTACCAGGATGCTGCAGTAGGTTTGTGACTTGGAGCAAGTGGGAACATCAATGGTTGGACCTTGATATGTAAAATGAGTGTGTGCCCCTTTAATATGCGAGATAAATCACACCAGCAAAAGTCAAGAAATAACACTGGTTGTGTTTTAATGCAATGGTAATGTAGAGCAATTAATCCGTGTAAAAATGCACTAAAATCACTCACTGAACTAAACATAAAACTATGCATTCACCGTAATGTAAGTAAATTTATTACTTCCACACTTGCTTTCGGCATCTTCGCGGTGACACTGAGCTGCTCTCAGATATGAATATGTGGAGCTGAATGAGTGAAATCAGGGCAAATGAAAAACGCATAAGGGATTAGCAGAGTTTCCTGGATAAATAAGGGAAGGTTGAAAAGCAACTCCAGGAAATGCGTGCTTCTTTGTGAAACATCCACGTCTGACATATGACCTGTCAATCTAAGTCACAGTTGGACCTGATTAAGCTGATGAAACCAACAGAGAGCCACTTGAAACTGACAAAGACGCATTCCACTTTGTACGTGTCAGACGGTGTTGTTCCAGCAGCAACAGGCTGACAGTTATATGAAGGCAGATGTTAAAGGCAGCTCCAAAAATAAACTCTCTCAACAGGTCTTTGATACTCACTCTTTAAAAAATCTGCCAATGAGGTGAGATGAGTTCACTTGTTTCCAGTGCAAATGAACTTAAATCAAGAATGGTGTTGCATCAAGTGGCGTCATCTTGACACCTGAGCACCTGATCTGCATATTTCTGACAGATTTGTAGTAACTATGATTTATTTGATTATTTTGAAAGTTCTGTGCCGATTTGGTTAAAGTGATTAGATTCACTATGTAGACACTGATATTCTCCAGCCTGACTACTGTGCCTAAAAGCAGCATTATTGGCATATATTACAAAAAACTAAATCACTACAAAAAATCAGGTCCCACTTCATTTTACAGGTCCGCAAATTCCAGGATAATTAGGTGATAATTAGCAAATAACCTACACAAAATTATTTTGGAATTACTGCCAAATAACACCAATATTTACCTCAAAATGTATTGAAAATTAATTTATTATAAACATTATTTAATAATTATATTCCACCATTTCCCAATAGCTGGTCATTTATCCAATACATTTCAAGGAACTGAATACAAAGTTAATTGATATGCTTTTATTTTACATGTCTGCTGGTAAGTAGATAAAAATTACCAAATAACTTTTTTGAAATTTCTTTAAAGAAACTCCCTGAATTATGCCATTATCTACCAGGTTACATTTGTGTGGACAATAAGTCACACAATGGTGAGATCTGTGCCTGATCAGAAGTGTCTTCTATTAGTTTTGGTTTTCCACCTCCGATGAAGAGCAGCCGCTTCTCAAGCCTAAGGGCCCTATTTTAACCATGATATGCTATTTTAGCATATCATTATTAAATAATGTTTATATTAAAGTCATTTTCGATCCAATTTCGAGGTAAATATTGGGGTAATTTGGCAGCAATTCCAAAGAAATTTCAAATAGGTTACTTGCTAATTATCACTTAATTACCATGACATTTGTGTTACCCAAAAACACATACAGTACATACCTTTAGGACATTCATTTCTACACATATATACAGGACATAAAGCAGTTCAACTCCCTTTGTTTGACTTGGGTAAAACTGTAAAACAAACGTGCTGCAATAAGGTCCAAATCAACTTTATGAACACTCCCAATAAAGGAAAAATAACCATTGCTTTACCTTTTTTTTTATCACAATACGATCACTGCACTGAGAGGCATCGCTACAGGCACGGCCGCTTCAAAAACGCCTTGGCAAAGGGCGTCAGGCAAACAGCCCAGTCTCATGGCAGAACATGTAATAGACCCGCTTGTCCACCGGAAGAAAGCGTGTCAGTGTCACGTTTTTGCCGATAATATCGTGAACATTACATGCCTTCATGATGGTAGTGTTTTGTAGTGATGCTTGTCTTGTGACGTTTGTCAAATGTTTTCCATACTCCGTACAAAGCTCCGAGCTAGTGACGTAGTATAAAAAGTGAGAAAGATCACTTATGGTGGGGCGTAGGGAGGTGGCTGGGTCCAATAAACACAGGACTTTCAACAGGGATACCGGTGTTTTGTTTTGTAAGTTACATGAATGACGTTTGTCACGTGTTTTTTAGTGACGCTAGTTCGGTGATCGTTTTCTAAACTGACGTTACGTTTGTGTTTTACTTAGCTTACATACTTATTTTAAGCCCAACCATGACGTTTTCCCTTAACCTAACTAAGTGGTTTTCTTTCCTGATCCTTAGTCCATGGCTTTGTTGCCCCCTGCTGGTACTGCATATTAACACAGGCGTGTAATATCCACGTCTCTGCAAGGCAAAACGTGACACTGACACATGTCCTCTGGTGGACAGGCGGACCTATTACATGCTGTGGTGTGATATCAGGTTGCATGCAAAACAATGTGATGCGATTGTGGATGGGGGCTGCGTGCGGTGGTGTGGTCTCTCTCTCTCTCTCTCTGAAAGCCTGCATGAAACTATCACGACATGAGATGTGAATTCCCCCTTCCCTCTCACAGTCCAACAGCTAACTAGCTAGCTAGTCAGCCGGTGTTATGTAGAAGTCTGTTCCTCTATCGAATACTGTTTCCTTCATATTTAAATGATAGCATCCCCCCTGCGTAGTTATGGTTAGGGATAAGGGTTGGTTCAAGTTTAGGTAGGGGGAAACACATTTCGACGGGGAAACAATTTTTGACAAAACACCGTCATCGGAAGTAGCAAAGCCTGCCTCTTCCTTGATTTGATTGGCTGCTTGAGCCAAGTGTAACATTGATGAGTGGTGCTACTCCACGCCTGGCGCTTTAAAGTTGAGAATATTTAAATACACCAAAAAACTGCTAGAAAAATGTGGCACAAGAGTGGAGCGCACGGCAGACACGCTGTACCGCAGGAAAATAATCGCGTTTTACCGGTGAGGCGTTTCTATCGAAGCGCCTCGGTGTGATCGGCCCCTACAACACATTTGTCACGTCCCTTGGCATCACTTTGGGATTAGGCAACAAAACCACAGTTAGGTTTAGGAAAAAACGACATGGTTGGGCTTAAAACGACTACGTTGGTACAGTGAAATGACACTGAATGTTGGGAAAACGGAACACGAATGAACAGCTGATTGTAACTTGAAAATGAAACTTAACACGCGGGACACGAACAGCGGTCTCCTGGATGATTTTGTTTGAATACATTCATGAGTCAGACTTCACTATTCTGAATTATTTGGGCATTATTAAAGACGACTCATTAGAACAGTTCAGAAAATAACTTGTTCAAATACATAAAAAAACAAAACAACCCCATCATTTCTATTCTTTTTATCTTTGATTGAGGCGATGCAGCCTTCACCTCCGGACGCCTCTATGGTTGCTCATAATTTTTGGTGATCTAGTCATTTTAGCTTAAACCCTGCTGCAGCATTCATTGTAACTTGAATGGATACTTGTTGCCGTGTGTCTGAGTGAAGAGGCCCAGTCCTGGTCGACTTAGCCGTGTGACACGCGATAGGGTCCAAATCCAAAGTGGAATGGCTGCAGGCTTCAACCTGCGCTTAAGAGGGTCACTGCTGAACAAAGGGGGTTCAGTCAGTAGCTGAGAGGCTGCACACACTGAAAGGAACATGGGGCCAAGGCAGTGTGTGTGTGTGTGTGTGTGTGTGTGTGTGTGTGTGTGTGTGTGTGTGTGT
>CAKALG010024410.1:0-25841 GCA_916700815.1 Helicolenus hilgendorfi
GTCAGCCCAGCTCCAGCACGGCCAAGCCAAGCTCCGCTGCAATCGGCTTTGACTTCTTAGCAGCCGTGTGGTCTCTGCATACTTTTAACAAGCTCTGTCATTTCGCAGTGCAAACACGGGATGCCACGGATAAGCCTGGGGGACTGGTATGTGGTATTAAGGACCTGATCCGAATTGATCAGAGTTTTGCAAAAAAGAGCTTGGTCCTTCAGCATCTAGGAATGTGCTTAAATGTCACAGCCACATATACTTAACACATAATAGTACACACACGCATCAATTTGCCCAGTACTGCCTCCTTCCAATTGGATCAAGCAAAAAAAGATTAAACAAAGAATTAAACAATTTAACTTAAATATGAAGGACATTTTTTTGACAATTACTAACCTCAAAAACACAATGAAGTCGCATAATATAATGAAATATAATGAAGTACACATGGAGAAAGGCACTTGAAAAATGTGACAGCTTTTTTCTATGAGTCAGTTACACTGAGTTCGGGTCGTGCTATTCCAAATGTGATATGACATGTCCGTGGGTTAGGAGAAATAGATTTTATTACATAAGGCAAAGAGAGGGAGTTAAATATAGACTAAAAACCATGAACAGGATCAAAACATAGGGTGGCATAAACCAGGTTATTGCAAGGATTAATGGATGATGGATAATAGGTTTATAGAAGGATGCATTTAATCACATTACAGTAATGAAGTCTATGAAACATCTTCAAATGGATTATTCCAACCCTTATTCAGATGGAGGTATGAAAAGCAATAATACAGCTGTCCCAGATAACTTCCAAAATTTCACTCCCAAGGCAACCCCAGGCTTCCCTCATTTTGTTGGATCAATATTGGGGATTATAATGAATGCCCTTCTCCAGTGGGATCACATCTACTAGTTCATAAGAGGAATCTTTAACTGGTGCCTCGGGATGTGTTGGTAAAACGCTCCCACACAAAAACTGCAGAACTGCTACTCCGAACAAATAGGATTTGGGAATATTTTGATCTCTGCACAGAGAATTAAATTAATAGAATGACATACCACTGAGCTTGAAGACATCTTCATTTTGAGTTCATTGACAACTGAGAGGCATACAAGAAATACATGACTCATAAAAGTACCTTTACCCAGTAAGCCAGTTTAGAAATCTCTGTAGTGAAAGAGAAATGAGATTCCATCTGAAGGAAGGGATATATTTAGTCAGTTTCTAAATGAATAATATTGGAAGCCAGACAGGAAGTTACTGATGGCGCCCCCATAGAGTGCTCCAGGGATGACGTATTTTTGTAGGCCAACCAGGAAGTTGGCATCGCCCTGGTTCCCTCAACAAAAAGCCAATGGGATTTTTCCATTGGCTTTTGGATTATTGCAGAAAATAAGCTCTGTGGCAAACAGACGTTTATGATACTTACACATTTTGTTTAGCAAGATAATCTTCATAAATGAACACCGGTTTTATGGTTTTTGAAGCGTGAATGCAATCGCCAGATGTAAAAAGCTAACGTTAGGCTATAAACAAACTACACAACGGTCGCATGAGCGCGAGTATACACAACGAAGCTGTAAAGGCGGACGAGTCGGCGTGATGACCTTCAGTAGTTTAATTTAGCCACTTGTTAGAAACCATAAGACACATAAAGGCTTCAAAATCCACAAGTGGGATATTTATTGATGCATTTTATGTCACCACTCTAGAGTGCTACAGGAATGAGGTCCTAAAACCTGGAAATGAGTTAGCATTTTAGCACTTCCGGTTCCCTTGTCTGGAAGTCAATGGGTTTTTAGTTAGATGCCTGAAATAAGGTCTGTGGTTAACACAAGCTTAAGAGATTTTAACGTTTTGTTCTACGATGTAAAATACAGTATACAGTAATACGGTCAGTAAACATCCCATTTGTGAATTTTGAAGTCTTTTATGTGTCTTCAAAAAAGGCCTTTGCTATCAAGTGGCTAAATGAGACTACAATACGTCTACCTTTACAGCCTAGTCGTATATACTCTCATGTGACCGTGGTGTAGTTTTATAGTCTAACGTTAACTTTTTCTGGCGATTGCATTTACACTTCAAAAATCATAAAAGTGGTGTTCATTTTTGAAGATTATCTTGCTGAAAAAAACATTTAGGTATCATAAACGTCTGTTTGCCACAGAGCTTATTTTCTGCAATAATCCAAAACCCAAAGGAAAAATTCCATTGGGTTTTTGTTGAGGGAACCAGGGCGATGCCAACTTCCTGGTTGGCCTACAAAAATACATCATCCCTGCACAACCCTATTTGGCAAGGTAATATAATTCCTTCAATACTGTATGAACGAAGATGCTTCATCACTCCACATGTGATCAGTGATGATGAGGCTGTATTCACGTACACATTCACACACAGTGACCCTGTAGTGACGTTACTGGGTTTTTGCCACCACAGCACTGGTTCCACCGTGGATAGTTATTGTCATGGCAACCAGGAATTAGCATCCTTGGATACCACTGTCTCTCCCTCATCAGCTGCACTCTTTTCTTCCTCACCATTGTTCTCTCTCTCTCTCTCTCTCTCTCTCTCTCTCTCTCTCTCTCTCTCTCTGACCCCCCACCTCATGTCTCCACACCGAGCCTTCCTGCCTGACAATTCTGCTCAGCCCTCTTCTGTTTTCTATCTGTTCCTCCTCTCATGACTATTGATTGCCTATTCTGTTTATGTTCCCCACACCCACTGCCCTCCTTCACTCCTAATTGCTATTCACTGCGTGTATTTCACAAATTCCACATCCATCACCTGATGATAAGCCAGTTTTGAATCCCAGGACAACGGATGCTTAGTCTCCCAGTCTTCTGTCTTCAATGCTTCTCTCTTGCTGCCCGATGTTAAATGGATCAATTAGAATCAACAGAGATCCTCACTAAGCTAATGTTAGCTGGCCTGCCCACTCACTCGCCTGCTCACTCAGTCTTTCCAACTGTTGCTGATAGTACTCCCCGCGGACATGACGGCTAAAACTGTTTAGGTGTTGCCAGAGCAACTGGCTATTCTATTTATAGCTATTAACAAAGTTAGATAGCAGTTGTCGTGTGTGGGAGCTAGTAAATTAAGAATGAGCTGCGCACATACGTAAGTCCACTGACACAAACGGATTTGTTTCGGATTTAGACTTCCACGGATCCCTGTGTGTTGAACGTTTAGGGCCTCAACCTAACAACACAGTTTATCACAATGGGACAAGAAAAACAAGCTTTAAGATATGCAAAACTTTGGATCTGTGGGAAATATTGCTGTTTATAGAACTTCTATAAAAAGCTTCTACCATCCTTCCCTTGTTTGAGCCTTAATCCTGCCTCAGTGGTCTGACAACCTAGGGATTTTGCATTCATATTCACGATCAATACTTCATTAGCGTTTTCAATGCATCTCCCTTCTCTCTCTCTCTCTGCACTCTCTTTCATTGCAGTTGACCTAACAAGTTCTGCGGAGGATACTGGGAGGAACCAATTCTTAAAATGCCCGTGGCAACATCCAGCTCTGACTCCGGTAAGTGGCTTTGTCTCGCTATGACGAGGGCATCTGTGTGTGTGTGTGTGTGTGTGTGTCTGCGTGTGTAAGAGAGATATCGAGAGAGAGACAAGAGGGAGGAGATACTGAACGCTTTGTGGTTATCCCAGCACTCAGGACATGCATCTCATCTCCAGAGTTCTAATGTGACTTAATGAGCTGGCTAATGGAGCGCTAAAACTCCAGCCTTAGATCAGTCATGCCTCGAAGGATTTGCTGCTGTATCCCTCGCAGCCCTCCACTCATGCACACACACATGCACGTCGAATCTGCGCTAGTGGCCAGTAGCAAAAATGCACACGAGTGCGTGCACACGCTTCCACACAAATGTTGTTTATTATGGATTGATGGCTGATCAATGACGACTGAAATAGCCCGGTGTGAAAGCCAGAGGGTTAAGTGATTTACAGTCACCTTTGGAGCGGGTCCTTCCATGGGTCAAAGTTACTTTGGCAATTCTTTTTTGAAAAATATGGATGTTTATTTGATGAAGGCTGTTTGTTTTCTGTGAAATAGATTTAACATTTGATAGTTTGATACTACTTCAAGACTGCCGTGAAAGATTAATTTAAAGTAAAGATGCTGTGAAGACATTCTGGCACTTGATAACAGACTGCAAGAGTCAGTGCAGTAACTGAAAACATAGCAACTGCTCCAAACTGTGCACCGTGTCTTGCACTGGATCCCAGGCCATCTAAACTTGTTGATGCAAAATAAACAACGTATTTTCATGCAACGTTTCATATATCATACGGAAAGCTATTCTTAATTTTTCATGCGTTTCCTATGAATGTCCAGCGTCAATTTCCACTCCAGTCTTTTCAAAAACAAACTTTTGTCTTTACAGGAATCAACTTGGTTAGGTTTAAGCAACAAAACCAATTTGTTTAGGAAAAGATTGACTTAGTTAGCTTTAGGAAAGAATACCTAGTTAGGATTAGGCAACAAAAGTACTCGGTAAGGTTTAGGAAAAGGTCATAGTTACGCCGCACCAGAAGTGGCGTATTTTAAGTATGGAAGTTCCATGACAAAAACTTATTCGGAAAAGGTTGTTGTTTGTGACAAATAAATCAACGTTGACTTCTGGTTACCCACGGGACAAGAACACCAGTCTTCTGGGCGAAAGTCTGGTGTATTTTGACCCACTCAACCACATCGACCTCCTCCCTATGCGGCATTCACTGCTTTTTAGACATCCTTACTCATAATTACGTGGATTACATACAAATTGATTTCATGAGATCTACTGTATACTGTATATACAAATAACGGGACATTTACTTTTTGTAGGTATAGCTACGAACACTGTACGAGAACAGCCCGAAATAAGATGTGATTATTTTTCCTACAGTAACAAAAAACTGTATTACCCCCTTGTGTAAAAGTTTCCACAGAATTGCTGGACTCCAAGTCAAATTCTGCGTCACATTGACGGTCTCTTTTGTTGGCATTGTGTCAAAGTGATTTTTTAGATGTATACTTTGGCACTGATATCAAAGTTGAAAATGTAGCACTGTGACAGCAGTAGAATTATATGTTACATTAGTCTCTAAACTGGCTCCATGCGTTTCCTCCTCGCTCAGTGCTGACGGCACTTGATCCAGACACATAAAAGATAGAAAAGCCACAGCCAGATGTCTGGGAAATTAGGACTCTCAGTGTATTAGTTAACCAAGGACCTAATCTACAACTCAAAGCTTTATAGTATTTGATCGCACGATAATAAATTGCAGAAGTCAGCTGTCGGATAGAGGGAGAAAAGCGGATCCGCGGAGAGTTAAAATGTGTGTGGAGTTCATTTTTTTGTAATGGTCTGTCAGTCAGTGTTGATTTGTACACCAGCAGACGGCTGAGTCTGGATGACTGGCATTTTTAGTAACGCACAGTAAATTGTTTCTCCAAACCAATTCATGTCTTTTTTTTTAATTTAAAAAAAGCAGCATTTTCAGGAAGGTTATTTTTTGCAGAGAGGGTTAGAGAAGGGTCAGTTTTGACTTTAGATATTTTTTTAACTGCTGTCAGCGAAGGAGCTATGATTAGAAAAGCACAAATAGAAACTGCATCTGCAAGGCTGGCTGTGTTTGAACCTGTGTCTGTGATGTCACTAATGGAGGGTCATCACTCATATATATGTCAGCTCCCTACGCATCTCCTCCTTGACCGATCCTGTTCCCTAAAAAACAGCCTTCTGCTGCTCTTTCCCCCAGTTAACCCCCACAGGGAAGCCTGGAGGGAGAATGGTCCTGCCTCCTTTTCTCCCTCCTCCTAGAGAAAAGCATCATACTTCCCTCCCTCCCTCCCTCTCCCCCACCTTTCTTTGCTCGTGCACACAACCCTCTCTCTCGTCTCCATTCATTCATGCGGAGGAGAAGACGCTCAGCCAGGCGTAGCTTATACACATTCACGTCAAGAGCAGGTGGAGAGGGAGGAAAGAGAAGGGAGCTGTTTTGCCAGGAAGAGGAGAGAATCAGGGACAGATAGGGAGGGAGAGAGAGAGAGATCTCTCAGTTTGCCTCAGATACAGTATTGGGTGTGTTACTGTGAGTGTAGAGAGGTGTTGTTCACCATGGCTGGCAGCCTGTTTGGAAGGCTCTCCCTGGAGGAAGGGGACTCAGCCAACTCCCTGGAGGGCCTGGAAATCAAGCTGGGGGAGGAAGGTAAGAACACAGGTCCGTACCTGCTGGGTGTGTGTGAGGGAAGGATGCAGGATGCTTTACAAAACAGACGACTTCTCCAGAAGCTATGTTTTGTCACAGGTTAGGGAAAATATGCTGGACAGAAACTGTGGAGAAGCTTCTAAAATTCAACTAAGCAGGGCGGTAATATGTATACATTAGCGGTTGAGGGTGTTTTTTAAATTCGCATTGCACCTGCTCCTGATGTGGCGGTTCAAAACCTCCAGAGTGTGATAAGATGAGCAGAGACAGATTAGGACCCAGGGCAGCATGTGATGTACAGGAATCTGAGGCAGCAGACTACAAAGACAGGAAGGAGGGAGACAGCATGGTGCAGCGAAAACATGCCACATTTCTTTTATTTAATTTATTGCAAACTGAGAGCAATGTAGAGTGAGATAATGCACTTTGAGATAAGTAAGGAAAGCAAACAGATAAGAAGTCCTTTTAAAGAGGAACAGCCTGTGTGAAAAGCAAAGTATATAGTTGTTGTATTAAGTAATAAAGCACATAACGTTTGCTCCCACTGCATGGAGAAGGAAGTACCATATATTCAATTCATAATTGATGGAGTTCATTAATACTGCATGGGGTTGCATACTACACACTAATATGTTATGAGTCTGTCTTCTATTTATGTACTGTTGTGTGCTTACATCTATTTGATGTTGTCATGTTAAATTAGTTGAGGTTAGAAGCTTCATCGCCAAGTCTATTGCATGTCACACAGTATACCATGTTGCAAAACATCCCCTGCTCCGTAATGTAGGTTGACAAGACAGCGGTGACAGCCATAATGAATCATATTTTCTGTCAAAGCATTCACATCCTGTCTATCAGTTTGATGTGTGTGTGTGTGTGTGAGAGAGAAAGAGAGGGGCGAGAGAAGGATAAAGAGAAAGAGACCTCCAGTGCATTGTACATTCATGGAGAGTAGGTAGGGGGTCATTCATATGCAACAGTGTTCTGATCAGAGACAGCACGCTTGGAAGTGTCAGACTCTCAACCTTCAAATAACTCTGTGGCTCTCTCACTTTCACCCCCCGCCACACACACACACACACACACACACACACACACACACACACACACACACACACACACACACACACACACACACACTCACTCACACACTCACTCACTCACTCACTCACTCACTCACTCACTCACTCACTCACTCACTCACTCACTCACTCACTCACTCACTCTCTCCACGCACACACACACACACACACACTCACTCTCTCCACGCACACACACGCACACACTCATAATAACACACAGACTCTCTTCCCAACGAACCCTCACACTATCAGAGCAATATTCTGTGTGCCTACTGGACTAATGAAGCCGTGTTCAAACACAGATGATGGATCATTGAGTACAGTGTGTTGGTAGGATTCGGCTGTCAAAGATAATCGCCGGGTTTCAAGAGAATAGGACATTTTAATTCTGTTCTGGCTGAGGGTGTCCGATAATGTGGTGACACTGGCAATTATTTCATCCGTATCGCACCCTGACGATCTCTTGTTTGCACTTTCATTAACTGCTGCGGCGGGGGGAAATAGATGCACAAAGTCAAAATGTTTCCTTCTTAACAGCGAGTTCAGTCGATAAAGTTGTTTGTGTTAGTCTCCCCCCCAAAACTTCACATGAAATCATCCCTCGCCCAGACTCTGAGGTGTAATGGGAGCTGCTGTCCATTTGCAAAATGTCAACAAATATCACAAGTGTTGTCTCCAGCGGTGACCTTCAGCCAGCTAATAAGGCGATCCAGCACGCACCCATATTGTGCCAGCTTGGAACAAGCAATCACCATGGCGATGGGATAGTTTAAATGGCAGCTTTAAAGTCCCTCATCCTGCTGATTGGCTACCCAAGAGAGCGCAGGTCAGGGTCGCAGCGTTTCCCCTGAAGATGTTGCCAAATGATCGACAGTTTGCAGGATTTCTGGTTTCCTGGATGAATTAAAGGCCCACAGCACTGGGGATTTCAATTATTTTGACTGATTTAATGTCGTCTGAGGACTGTGTGGGCGTCATTCAATCACTCTAATGCTGTGTTCACATCATATTATTCAGACCGTAATTACAAGCAAATGAGTCGGAAAAAAACGTCCATGTCAGCCTCCGAGCTGTAATTTCAAGCTGGAAATATTGAGAATTTGTGACTGTGACAATATCTCGCACTTGCTGAAAAGAACCACAGATAATACACTCAATTCAGGTACTTTAAAAGGAGCTATATAATGTATCATTTGTTTGTATCTGTAACTTAAAGAGGACCTATTATGCTCATTTTCAGGTGCATACTTGTATTTGGGGTTTCTATAGAACATGTCGACATGCTTTAATGTTAAAAAAAACTTTATTTTTCTCATACCGGCTGTGCTGCAGCACCTCGATTCACCCTCTGTCTGAAACGCTATCCCCCCCTTAAAAAGCCTAGTCTGCTCTGATTGGTCAGCTGGCCCACTCCGTTGTGATTGGTCAACCAAACCAAACTCTTTGGACTCCGCTCCAGCTCTGCTCTAACTAGCTTTGTTTTAGGGCGTGCCAAACTAGCCACTAGACAGGTATTATGCAATTGTGTTACTTGGTAACATCACCACGTTACGGAAGAAAAGGCGGGACTTCAAGCAAAGCGTTTCAGGCAGTTCAGGAGCAGTGCTTCTGTGGGGGAGAGTAACTCCTTTTGGAGTGGACTTTGGGTTTTGTAACTTTGCAGATCTTTTACAAGCACAAAAAACTATGTAACACACTAAAGGAAAGGGAGAAAGCACAATATGTCCTCTTTAACTATCTGCTCCAAATACCTAACACTGCCTGAACACTCGTAAAGTCATAATAACAGTTTTTATAAATGCTTTCCTGTTCTTCCCATTTTTCCCATTCTGCGCGACATTGCGTGAATGCATCAGGATTCATAAGAGTTTGTTGACCTCATGTAATTCCCAGCATAGCTCCACCCAGCCTCAACCTGAGCGGAGGACTAATCAGCCTCAAGTGAAAACCCCTGCAGCGTGCAAGACCTTTAAATTGCCATACATAATATTGACTTAATGCTAGATCCCTCAAGTCCTACCTTAGTAAACATTAATTAAATGTATACATCTGTCTACAACTGCAGTTGTACAGTCGATAATTCAAATAACGCAATTTTCTGCTGCCTATTATTATGCTAACCAGATGAGTAGAGCTATTGAAGGCAAGCCTGTACAAGTTGCACATATACACACACACAAATTGACCACACAAGTACATTATACAATTGATGTGCCCACACATGCTTCACACAACGTTCTCTGATCCTGTCATGATGAGCTTGTCTTTTCAGCAACACTCCATGAGGAGGATGTTGACTTTGTTATCATGAGTTTAGCACCAGAGAAGTATTCACATTTTAGCTGTAATATAATAGTTGTATTCTGTATAATCAGAAGAAATTACTTCAGACTGATTGCACTCTGCAAGGACATCATGGAAAGAATCAAGCCCCTACCGTAAGAACAAATGACTCATATACTTGACTCATAATAGAATAATCGGTTCTGGTACGCACAGAGGAATATCCTCCTATCCTATATAATTCTCCACCAGTGTCTTAGACACTCATCTTTCACCACCTGAGGGATTGATAGTAATTATATTGTGCTGAGAGCAGGGAGCAGAATCAAATCTAATAACCCCTAAAGTATTTAATAATGTCTGTCGAGGCCCAAGAGTATTTTATTACGTAGAGCAGACTTTTGGCAATTTAAAATAGTTTCACTGTCATCCGCAACATGCTCTTTTTTCTGTCATTTTAATGGAGTGACAGAGAAATACAACTGCAGCGACTTCCAAGTGTTTCCAAGAAACAATGAGAATATCAATGAGTTTTTGAGGAGAGGGCTGCTCAGAAATCTGCTGGTGTTTTCGCAGTACATAGCAGGTGTTGTTACTGCGGAGTCACTCTGCACACTGAAAAGCTTGAAATTGACCTTACCCACTGAAAATACCCTGATTAATCACCAGCAGGTCTTTGCTGTGACTGACTTTCAATGTTCTTCTCAGTGTAGTTCTGGCTATACAATGAATTTTAAGTCCATTCTCCAGACTGAAATATGTTTTGTAGAAACACAATGATACATATTGGGTACTTCTGGATATATTGTTCTTCACGGTGCGTTGAGACGCCTTCTAATTCAGGACTTCTAAAATAAAAGTAGTATAAATCAAGATGGTGGTAAGAGTTTTGTGAGGAATAGTTGAGCTAATAATCATCCATAAAAAGATAGCATATACCCAATTTATTGTCTGAGACAGATTTTCATCAAAGCATGAGAACATAGTCGGCTACAATCGAAAGACGAGTCACCAACTATTAAAGGGTAACTTTGGTATTTCTCAACTTGGACCATATTTCAAATGAAGACGGGCAGCCATCCAATTCAAAGACCTCATCCACATTGTCGAATATATCTAAATATTCAGCCATTGAAAATCTTTACGCTACACTTTCTGTATTCCAACACAACAAACTCTGCCCGGCTGGCACTCACGTTTCCACCTTGGATGTATTCCTCTATTCCACTGTTGTCCTACGGCAACATGTCACCATGCGAGATTACAGAACGAGACTTCTCCTTGAGGCAGACTCTTTCCATAACGTCAGACACTTTTAATAACAATCTGAGCCGGGCGTGGCAAAAATAAGCACTTTTAGTGGACATAAATGACATTACCAGCTTGCCCCAATAGCACCATATTGCAACCTGTGAAAAGCTGCCATCTACAGTGCTCTATCTTAATACTGGACTTATTTCAGAAATGGTTGTCTCTATTAGCCAGTTAGACACAAAAACATAGGAAAATAGGGTCCAGGTTGAAAAATACCAACGTTACCCTTTAACACTAGCACACCTCAGGTGTGAGGCCTTTTTTGTAGGAACCAAAACACTTATTCTAGTATTACGTTTTTTACACACTTGAGACTGTTGCAAAGCATTAATATTAAAGTGACTGTAAACAGTATTTTTTTAATAAATGTATCAAATGACAATGTGAAAATAATGTAAAAGATTGCTCATAGTGGTGAACCTACAGAGCTTTGTCGCAGCTCATTGTTTACAACTTAACTGTTTTGGTTCAGTCTCCTAGCTCTCATTGCAATTTTCTCAACAGGGATCTGTTCTCAGCAAATACGCTCTAAAAACCCACCGCACACTACCTGCTCAGCACCAAACAGCAGACAGGCACAGTTAGAAACTTGCAGCTAAAGAGTCCCTCAGGAGTTGGTGGAAACCAAACATAGTCAACACCTGCTGTGCTGGTTTATGGTCTGCCCATTACCTGTTAGTATGTAACGGTGCTTCTTTCACTTACCATGATTGGTCTGTAGAGCATTTATTGTGTTTGCATTTTAACAGTTTGTTTATCTCAATGAATTTCAGCACACTGTTTGGATTCCCAGAAACTGTTAGTGGCATACTGTACTCTTCTGTGTTTACGTCCCCATGAGGAGAAACGCCAACACAACCACATCTCTTCCTCCGTGTTCCATCCTCCCTTGGCTCCCCTCTCCATCATCTCTGTGTTTCCCTAACCTCCGCTCCATAGCAACAGAACAACCTCCGCTAAGTGCTGGCTAAGAGGTTCATGTTCCCCCCCCCGCTGTGCTCTAACCACAAACAATAACAGCCCAGATTGTTTGGCTGCCTCCATGACATTGAGTTTAATTGTAACCCTCACTAAAGGTGAAGTTGCGCTCAGATGAGCCTTTAAGAGACAAAAGCACCTTTTATTCGGGGTTCCTTGTGATTACATGTCGTCCTCTGTCACCATGGCAAAGGAAGCTCTTATTCCGGAGCCTTTTGTTGAGAGGTGAGGCAGGAGGCCGCCAAAGCGTGTTATTATTGTCAATGTGTAATTGACAAAGTAGCATTTTATCTTATCCCTAACACTGTATTAAAACTGAATGAATCATTACCACGTTTTGTTGGCATCCTTAAATGTCCTCTCTAGTTGTTCACTTTTGTGTACACCATCGCAGTCTCTTGAGTACTTTTGTCATGATTATTTATCTGCTCTACTGGGAGTTTCCCCCTTTTAAATCCTGTCGACGCACAGTAGGGAAATACTGTAAAAACAAAACCTTCTCAAGCATGACAAGAGCTTTAAATCTGACAACATTTCCCACAGAAGGGCGCATGACGTGCATGTAGCTGGTTCAGTCTGTCTGCACACCTGGGTCCTTTTTTGTGCTCTTTAAGCCCTCACCTGCTAAATGGAGTTCTCTAATGGTATCAAGTTACGGCGTGTAGTAGCGGGAATTTAAATTCACTGGAGCGAAAAATGAGTTTCGCCTGAGTTCTCACCTCAAAAGACTCAGAGGAAGAAAAAACCCCTCAGTATATTATTATAATGTCTACATGCATTTTTGATGGTGATATGAGACACGAGCAGAAGAAAGATCAATACTGTTAGTGATATATAAAAAAAAAAAAAAAACAGGCAGTCCTGGCTGTGCAGTTTAATATGAAGTTTATGCAAGGGAGGATGGCTCTGACAGCGGCGGTATACAAGATGAAATACTCCACCTGAATGCTAAAGAGAAAGTTGTTTTCAAAAGAAAGTTGCAGTTATAAAAAATAGGAAATAAATAGTCTATCTTAGTCTGACATTCAGACCTCTTCCTGTCTGAACTTTTGACCTGCATGACTCTGTTGTCTTTGTTTTGATGTGAAAATAAGGGAAGCCTATTTATCCATATACGTTGCGAGAAGAAAGGCAGAGAGCCCCGAGAATGAGGACAACTTGGATTTTTAATGATCTCTATGAATAATAGAACGACCCCAGGCATACACAGCTCTGGGAAAATGGCTATTATTCTCTCAAGTCCCTTTCACACCTTCCTGTGAGTCCTCTGTGACTTCCACTATCACAGAATATATAATCGCAAAGTCGAGACCATTCCTGATGTTTTTGTTTAGCGTCCTCGATGCACTGTAAGGAATCAGTCAATTTGATCAGAAAGTTAGTGAAACAATCAGGAAAACACACTTAACTCCACAGTCCACACAAGCTAACAACGGGAAAAGTGCCGATGTGGCAACAACGCTGGCGTACAGTTGCAGTGATTAAAGAGAATTATGCAGGACCTGTAAGCCGAGCCTGCTGGTCTGATATTCTCTGCCAGGCGCAAATCTGGCAACTCTCCTGCTGGAAAGGGGAAATAGAAGAAAAACTTCACTGCGGAAGACTTGTGTAATTATTAATTTAATTAACTTAATTTTACTTCCTCTGGCTATCTTTCCCTTTATGGCTTTTAAACTGAGTGAACGCAAAGATGAGGATAGTTGTCTTTATGACTGTTTACACATGGATATATAGTAGATTTGCATATAAAAAATACTTCCAAAACACCTCAAAAGAAGACCGGAAATAGTTTTCTGCTCATTCTCAAAATATCTATTACCTCATCACTCCTCTTTAAGCATCTTAACAACAAACAAAAGCTCCCACTGCTTTGCTGAGCAATAGAACCATAAATCATTTGCCAGCGTCTTGACAGACCTGAGCAGCACACAGAAACACACACCTTTTGTTGTGGTGTTGTTCAATTGTACAGCATCAGTGGACACACTTTTTTATCGGTTTCTCCTCCCTAACCTGTGTTTATATAGAATATATCAACTTGAAACATTGAGTTTGGTCATAAACGGGATGATTATGAGGGGACTAGAGAACATTTTCTGTCGGAGTCGATAGTGTTTGAGCCCACAATGTAATTGTGTTGTTTATTATCCATACAGCAGCTTCAGGCTGCACATTAATGCAACCACTGATTAAAATCATGGTTCTCTGGGTTAGAGAGACATATTCATGACCCCCAAATAGTCACAAATCTAAGACAAATGTGATTGCTATTTTGTGGATCACTGAAAACTTTAATTACTGGCATAGCTCAATGAAGGGCCAAGGCCATACTGAATTATCTCAATAGCTGTTGATTAGATTGCCGTGAAATGTTGTACAGAACATAGACTGTATGGTTGAAATGGTCATGGTCCCAGAGGATGAAACCTATTGATGTTGATGATTTGCTGACCTTTCCTCTTGGGCCACCAGGAGGTTGACATTTTGTGTTCTTTTCGTGATTCGTCTTTATAACTTTTGGATGGATTGCCGTGAACTTTAGTTCAGGATGAATTGTAATAATTCCTTAAAGAGGACCTATTATGCTTATTTTCAGGTGCATACATGTATTTAAGGTTTTTACTTGAACATGTTTACATGCTTTAATGTTAAAAAAATGCTTTAGTTTTCATACCGACTGTGCTGCAGCACCTCTTTTCACCCTCTGTCTGAATCGCTCTGTTTGAGCTCCTGACCCCTCCCCCTCAAACAAAGCCCAGTCTGCTCTGATTGGTCAGCTGGTACACTCTGTTGTGATTGGTCAACTGAAGAAACTCTTCGGACTCCGTTCCAGCTCCACTCTAACTCACTTTGTTTGAGGGCGAATCAAACTAGCCGCTAGGCGGGTTTTATGCAAATGTATTACTTAGTGACATCACCATAGCAGCATAATAGGTTCCCTTTAACTTTTCCTGTAGCACCATCATCAGGTCAAAATGTTGATGTTCCCAATACTTTTGCTTATGTAGAAATACCTGCAAAACAAATAACTTTCCCATACGCTTCAGCTGTACTTTGTGTTTAGTGTTAATTAGCAAATGTTAGCATGCTAACACGCTAAATTAAGATGGTGAAAGGGCATAGACCGTATATAAGAAATGGACAGGCATTTCTATTAACTTTCATGAACTGAAAACACAAAGTGAAAGCATACTCTGCTTTATGGTCTATTCGACTCTAAATGGGACCATGATTTACTAAATGAACATCATGCCGTGTTGAAGAAGACCTGAAACTAGCGATTGAGACCATAAACTCATGTTTACAATGTTTACTGAGGTAATAAATCAAGTGAGATCTCATAGACTTCTATACAATCGGACCTCTTTTTTCAACCAGAGGAGTCGCCTCCTGCTGGCTATTAAAAGAATGAAAGTTTAAGGCACTTCTGCATTGGCTTCACTTTTCAGACCTAGGAGTTGCTCACTATGAAAGTGGTAAACATAATACTTTCTAAACACCGTCATTGTGAGCATGTTGCCATGCTGGTTTTAGCATTTGGCTCAAAGCACCACTGTGCCTAATAATAGCCTCACAGAGCCACTAGCATGGCCATAGAGTTGTTATTTATTAGCTTTTGTGCCATTGGTCACTTTAAATGCCTGGCTGTCTTTATAAATGTAGTCCTGGACCCGACCATTCATCTCATTTTCTCTGTAATGGTGCACATGGGACTCATTTTTTTAAATAGGCTAGCTTGCTAACTCACTCAATAGGAAGAAAACAGAAATGCATTTCATACAGGAACCACATAATGTACCACAGAATCACTGTAACTGTTCCATATAGTGTATTGTGAGTTGCCATTAGTATACAGTAGAATAAATCAATATACTTTATACCGCTAATAGAAAACAATACAATATGGGTCCTTTTCAGGGATTTATTATTTTGCATGAGCTGTTATACTATCATGTTTTATGTTATTATAAATAATGTGTATCCTAAGTATACTTCATCCTGTCATTTTCCTTTGTGACGGTGCAAAATATTTAAAACATGGTTTATAATTAGTCCATAAAAAGCAATAAGGACATCTTCTTACACAAAACTAATTAGCAGCAATTTGACCTCTTTCACCCCTTAATGCCCTGTTATGGCCTTATTAGGACACAAGACCTATGAAATGGGTCGTGTAGGATCTGTGGTGAATCACCAATCTGCCTGCTTCTTGAAAAATTTAAAACCAGTGTTTTATATTTAGCTGTGGGAATAAAAGACCTCAGTGTCTGTTGAGTAAATTACAGAAGACAAATGTTCCCTGTGAATGAAAATGCCCACTCTCTCTGACAGTCACGTCCGCTGTGATTAATGCCTGCTGGTAGGTGATGTCAGTGTGTTTGGTACCTTTTAATGCGTCATGTAGTCCAAGTTGGTGGAGATGCTTTGAAGCTAGACTGAACCTTTCCCGACCTTCAGCGAATTGTTGACGTCGCCTTGGATCTGCGGATTGATCAGTCATCTTATTGATTGATGCCTCTGGGTTAGAAGTTTGATTTCACATCTTTGAGATAAGGCTGTATGTGTGTATATTTACTTTTATTGGCTTATCATCAAGAGTGCTCCATAAACTAGAATTTCTTTTTTTTTAACTACACCATTAACTTATGCTATATTAAAATCTAATCCAATCCAGCCTCTAAAACAACGCACTGTAGTTTAGTGCAGGCTTACAAACTGATATAGACTGAAAAAAATAATTTGCAAACTGGTAAAAAAAACATCTTATTCCCTCAGCAACTTTGTTGTTGTTAAGCTACTGCATGTGTGTAGGAGGGAGGAGGAAGTTGGGAGTTGTGGGAGAAAGATACTGTCGCTTCAAACAGACGTAAGAGGAGGGTGACTGACAGAGGTGAAATTGCTTGGGAAAGGATGTGAGGCTGCTCCTCTCTCTCCTCTTCCTCCTCACTCGTGTTCATTTTGCCTACAGCCTCTTCTCGTCGAGCCACGTAGTGCGAACTACTGTAACTGTGCTCCCTCTCTCCCTCACTCTCTCTCTCTTTCATTGAGGAGTCTATTTCCCACGGGTATGTGTAGAATATGGAGAGGAGTGGAGTGAAATAAACTCTTTTCTTTCTCTGTCTCTGTGTGTGTTTGTAGCCATGCATCAGGCCCTGGACACACTGAGTGACAGCACAAGCTCCACAACTGCCAACGACCTGGACCTAATTTTCCTCAAAGGCATCATGGAGAGCCCAGTGGTGAGATCAACTTTATAATGTACATGTATGAGGAGATGTGTGTGCCGTGCAGTGAAGGACATTCAGAGCTTTTAATTGGACTGTGTCCAGGGATGGACAGACTAATGGATGAGTCAATGAGAAAGTAGAGTCAATGAGGCTGGATGCCAGTTAGTGTATCAGCCGCAAATGTAATGCTATTTTATGCATGCAAATCTACAAATGAAATGCATTTAGTTGAATGGCAATGCAGTTTTGCATTTTGCCTTAACATTAAAATTTGATTTCACCATCATCATTTGCATGTGCCAGTTCCTGCATTAATGCTGACACGCAATGCATAACAAATCATTATATTTTCAGAGATTTGCAAGCTTTTTTTTTTTAAATGATGTTGCAAAATGGAAACTTAAAATTCACACCCATTATTACATTTAAAATTCAAATGTCAGCTTGCAATAATCATCCTAAAAAGACAGCTTACATTCATCAAGTGCAATCACATTACCATGTTAATGGTGAGTTGAAAATGCAAATTAAAGAAGCATTTTATTTTCACAAAGTGTCATTGTGCAAAGGCGGCAAAATTCAGATGAAAACGTAAAATGTAAATAGTCAAATAGCTACTCCCCTCTTTACTGCTTAGTCATATTACTGGCGTCATTTTTATCTGGCAATACTGATATTCAGAGGTGGGACCAAGTCATTATTTTGTAAGTCCCAAGTTAAGTCCCAAGTCCTACATTTTGAGTTTCAAGTCCTAAACAAGTCATAATGCGCTCTTCACCAAATGTAATGCCATTTTAACAACAGCGCTCAGTAAAGTAACGTTAGTTCTTTATGGTTTTCTCCTCCAACTTGATTGGATGCTGTCGAATTGGTTCAAACAAAGTGGACCTGGGGAATTAAGTGTAAGTGCAAGTCCCAATAATGGTCATCAAAAATAAAGAGTCCAGAGTTCGACAAAAAAAAACACCACTTTTCCAGGATTCAGCAATAAACAATAAAAGCTAGATATTCAGTTTGTTCAGTTCAGTTTTCCTCCACGAGCAAATCCTCTTCCCAAACAAATCAAAAAAGGATAATTCAAAAAGTAAATAAACCCAACATCCTCAACGCTGTCGGAGTCACCTCCGGTACTGGGCAGTTGATCGTTTTCATGCACACACTTTTTAAATAACATACTTTTTCACCTTTGGACTTGGAAGAATGTATCAAGTATTTTCCAGTGAAATGGTTCAAGTCCAAGTGAAGTCACGAGTCATTGGTGTTAAAGTTCAAGTCGAGGTGCAATTCTTTTTTTTAATTTTGCCAAGTCTAAAGTCATCAAATTTGTGACTCAAGTCTGACTCGAGTCCAAGTCATGTGACTCGAGCCAACACCTCTGCTGATATCAAAGGTTATGAGTCATTTCATAACTTTTCTCAGAGGTTTGATTTGTTTGAAATAGTATGTTGGGATAGAAGCTGATATCATGAGGGTTTTGATTTTGAAGTTCCCATTGGGGACAAAGGAGGCAAAATGGTTGTCATTAAAGATTGCTCGCCTTCTCACATCTCCCAGTTAAAGAGAAGGTAGATGAGGATGGACATGTTTTATAAAACACAGCTGCTGATGTTGGTGGTGATGTCTCATGTAACTGCTGCTGGTGCTTCTAGCTTGGTGAAGCTGCCAGCTGTCTATGGCATAGGTTGGATGGATCAGTTTATTGAATATGCTACTGTGTAGACGTTGGGTTACTGTAATCATTGGAAAGGGTTTTCATTTTGATAGATTTGATAGATTTTTTCCATCTATTTTTGGCATGTATTTGTAATAATATTTAGCTGAACAACAGAGAGAAGACATCTTTCTGCCACTGTTTCCCAGCTGTCAGTCATTTTAACAAGGCAATACAACATTTCTGTTGCCAATCACAGCAAAAGATTGAAATAGCAGTCAGTGAGCAGCACAGTTATCCTTGACATGTTTGACAGGTTGACAAGTGCGTGTTGAGCAGCAGCCCCCGTGATCAATGGAGAATCCAGGAATGAATGGCAGCCATTAGGCTTTACACTAATGTATGTATTTATTCTAAAAACCCATTTGAATGCTTTAGTTCAGGGTTCTCAACATTTTGTAACTTGAGGCCCACTTCTGATTGTTAAAACATTTCCAAGGACCACTTCCCGAATAAATGAGAAACTGGGTTATAAATATGTGTTATGCCACTGTCAGCTGTAATGACCCACATACATATTCAGCAGACCCTCGCCCATCACAGCCTGCCATTATGAATCCAAAGGGTCATATTTCCTCACCACACGCTTTGAGCTTTTACTGCTGCAGAGTTGTCTCCAGCATCACTTTTTTGTTCCAAAAAATGCTCCATTTCGTGTCACTGCATCCGAGAAAGTTAGCTATGTCTGTAAAGGGGAGACTCGTGGGCACCCATTGAACCCATTTTCAAGGAACTCCTTGAAGGAACTCCTTCAAGGAACTCCTTGAAAATGGCCATGCCGTTTTTTCCTCACCAAATTTAGCATAACTCTGGAGCATCCTTTAGCGTTCTTCCCAACAAGATAGCATGACATGGTTAGGGCCACTGTATTCCTTATGATACCAGTATCTTCACTTTAGCTTTAAAACTGAGTCCGCTACCGAGCAGCTACAATAGCTGCTTTAGTTGAATATCTTTAGTTTGGTTGCACTCACTTGCACATTATACTATTAAGATTTTGGGTGAAATATTACTTTAAAAATGACCAAGGTAAATGGGGAGCACAGAGTTAACTCCATGCCTATGTGGCAACAATCTCCTACTCATAGTTGTACAACATCCTGTACAGTGGCAGAAGAGAATATATAGAACCAGCTGCACTTGTAGTTCAAGACCATAATACTCAAATACACACGGCTAAAGCACTCGTGTTACAGCACTCAAGAAGGATTAAAGTAGTTGCCATATTACCTATACATACCTGATATGCATATGCATTATTCTTTTGACTGCAGCATGTATGCCTGTAAGAATGAACAAGATACATTTTCAAATCAATGTTGCATTTGCACAGCTTTATCTTGGGCTGTTGCCCAGACATCAGATAAAAGCCTGTCCTGGACGGAAACAAATCAGTTGAAGTTATTCCAAGAGCACTCAGACACTGGCAGTTTGTCTTTTGTTGTTTTGACTGATCTCAAAAACGTTACCCCCCAAAATATTAATAAACACAGGATATTTTTCACATTATTCTGACCTTCCGAACAGTATCGACCCTCTGTCTCTCTTTGGTTCTGAAAGTTTTAGATGTTTGGGAACAAAGACATCTTTCATAGTTAAATGAAGCTATGCTGCAAGCAATGGTGTTGTATGAGATAAAAACAGAAACTTTTGCAATATGTAACATTTTTGTAGAAACTCATTATTCTCTTATAGAGCTGATTTAAGTCAGAAAAAATCAGCTGTTTGTTTCAGGTCTCGCCACAACTTCTGGACTTTGACCTGAAATCCTTAAAACACTATTCTAATTTAGACCAGCTTGTGTATTCGATTGCCTTAACCTTTAGCACTCAGATGACTGGCTCAATAGAAACAGGGTTTATAGTTTCATAATTGATGGCAAATCATCCATGTCCTGATTCAACAAACTATCCCCAAACCTTTCTTCTTTCTGAGCAGTGACATCTACTTGCTATTTTCTTTCCTAGTATTTCAGCTTTTGCTGTGTCATGAGCAGTGGGTGTACCTGAACAATATGTTCAATTATGTTGGATACCTAAGACAAACCAAGCGTGGTGCATGCTTTTTTCTTACATTGAAGACTTGGTGAGACTCCAGCTGATTCTGCAAAACCCCCACAAAAGTACACTTTCTGAGTAGAAGGAGGTATTTAAATACATTTCCTTAGTTCTTCTTATGAAACCAATCCCAACTAGGTCTCCATATCCACACGGAGGAGAGAGATGTGGTTGTAGAGTACAGCTTTATGAGATGAAGGGAGAAGAGTGAAAGAGCTTAGCAATGTCAGACAGTCTTTTCAGAGTTTCATCCCATTACGTCTTCCGCCGGTGTCGAAGTCTTCCCCTTCCACTTCTTCCCAAGAGCACAATTTCACATAACTTTAAAAAAATGTGGACTTTTTTTCAAAAGCAACAGAAAGAGACGGAAAAATTACACTTCTGTGCACTGCAAAAGTACACGAGGAAAAAAAAGTAGAGATTCACTTCCCGTCGTGTACTGAAAATCATTCTCTGCTTTTCCTTTATGCTGTCAACAGTCATTAGTATGGATTACCACAGTTATCTTTCTAACTTTGCACAGTCAGTGTTGAGGTGGAAGCTGTTTGTGGCCGTGACGTTTCTCTGTCCAGGGAGATAAATTGGTCTGCGGGGCTTCTTCTCAGACTCAGACAGAGCCAGAGGTAAAACGCTGTGCAGTCTCATTCAGTAATTCAGAGGCAGTTCTGTTCAGGATATTTGGAGATGGACTATCCACAGGGAGCAGTGGGGAGTGCTGCATCAAACGCCTCCCGTATTGCTGAAAGAGGAGCCTCTTCTGCTTCCCTCTATCCCTATTTCTCTCTTTGTTTTTGGTTGCTTTTCACTAAAGACTGATTGCCCGACTGATTGTGTGCAGGCGTTTAAGAGACACTGGTATTTGTACTGTATGTCTGATAGGGTTTTGGTGGTACCGGTGTATTGATGAGCATTCCCATAAAAGATTCATCTGCTGATGCAAGCTGTAAGTAAAGACGCCTTAATTAGGGATGTGAAAAGGATTTCCAAGATGACCCCATGGTGGATCTATAAACACTTAACAAGCTGAGAGTGTAAAGAAAGTGATAACAGGGAGACAGAGCCAGGGTCCGGGCTTGTGTCCATATGGCATGGTGACTTCAGTGAATTGTGCTGATTGTACCACACTCGCTACACAATGATGTAATCAGCACAACCTGCAATTCTATAATAAATCTGAGTGATGATTAGTCCCACAATGAGCAGATATTGACAACAGGCGCTATCATCATGCAGAAAGGGCTTCCGCAGTGCTCGATTATTATGAGTTACGACTGTGGCGCCGACTCAATGCTTGGCTCTATATCTAGCTGAGCAATCAGCACTATCAAGGCTTTTAGGACGGCTAAATGAGCTGCTTCTAGACATTTAGTAGCTATGTACCTTGTGCTTTAACTTCCAAGCTATCACTTTCCCTCTGTCTGGACTTTAAATGACACCCCAAGGTCTTTGTTAAATAGTGCCATGTGGCCCCAAAACAATGAATTGCGGCTTTATACACAACAGCTTGTTTAAAACAGTTTATATATGAGAAGTATTACCCCATTTCCTGCCAGCTATATTGACACTTAGCTGAAAGTGCAGACACAGAAATCATGCATAAAAGCTTGTCTTCACATGCTGTAGTACACCGTATCTAATATAGCACTCACCATGGAGCAACAGCCTGCTTTAAAAGAAAATCATAATGCCCTGGATGCTGAATGATACATCTGAGTCAAAGCCAATATGAGAAACTGTCCATTACATTTAGCCTACATTATTTAAAGTGGCATTAAAGTGCGCCTTTTGTATTTTTGCTGTATAACACCAACTGTGGCCATAAATGAATTACAGGATAATGGAGTATAACAGTAAGTACAGAAGAGTCCTACAGTTAGTGGTCTGACTCAGTGATGTCAGTTACACAGCAAAAACTAACATTGGCAAACATTAGTCATCATAAGCTACTGGTCATACCAGACCAAGGGTGTAGCAGCAAAACCACTCAGTGCATTCAATTGAGTTCTGGAGTTTTTATTATGCCTCCGCGTCAGCGATAGCCTTGGCTGGAGGCATTTAGTTTTCAGATTGTCCGTCTGTCAATCTGTCTGTACATCCGTCTGTCCATCCAGTCCATTCTTGTGAATGCGATATCTCAGGAGGGCCCTTAGGGAATTTCTTCAAATTTGGTCGACTTGGACTCAAAGATGAACTAATCAGATTTTGGTGGTCAAAGGTCATCTTCACGGAGTCCGCCATGCTGCTCCGCCATGTTTCAACAGTAGCCCAGAACGAACAAACCAAACACTGGCACTGAGTCTTTTGCATTTTTTCATTACCTACAGGCCACCGTAGTTCTCTGGCACACTTGTGAAACTGCAGTAACACAGCAGAGGGCAAAACTGTGGTACCGCCAGCCGCCGTCAGACTTCCGTTACTCCTAAAGTAGTGTAGGTAACGATGGCGTCTGAGCGAGGTGAACGGCGTTACCACAGTTTTGCACTCAGCGGCTGACGCTACCGCAGTCTTGGAAGGGGAGGAGTGAGCGGAGGGGTGCTCAGTTGGTTGCAATCTGCAACCACACCACTAGATGCCACCAAATCCTACACACTGTCTCTAAGTAATTTACCCCCTTTATCAGCCACCATTGATGACCAGTGGGATCCCCATTGATCATTTAACAATACAAGAAGCCACTGAGCTGTTGTGGTTGAGCTGTGTTACATTTTCACACTGGAGGAGAGAGGGTTGGCGAACTAACCCAGACATCCATCAGAAATATCTCACAGAGTTGCGGAATACAATTATAACACTGCTTTGTCATTTCCTTTTTGCCTTGAGAACAGCAGCTCATTAGCCTTTATAGCTGAGATGTCTAGCTGGGGAGGAGGAAGAGTAGTAGCGTCTTCTAATTACAATGAAATGAGAATTTTGAAAGCCATAAATTTCAGTAGTTGGCAGAGTAATTGTTAAATAATTGGTAGAGTATATCAACAACCTGAAAGGCTAATATATTAAAAAGAAAAAGCACAATATAATAGGACAATATGAAAACATGCTTATCTTAGTCATTTTTTGACATGAATAGTCATTTTATCTCTTCAAATATAACCAACTAATTTAAAGTGGTGTCAAAACAGACACACGCCTCAGAAATTGTGTCCATGACTCTCAAAACAGTGTATTCATATAGCATAGCATCCTCGCTGGCGCGTTGTCCGAGGGCCAGACACCGACAGCTCGCTCCATCAGGTTACAAAGAGTGCTGCCAAAAACACCAAATGAGCAAAGTCCTTCTGCCGCATCACTGAATCACTGTGTGTTTTAGTCTCATGTGCAAATAAGTTTCTGTGTGGGTATGTGTGCTGCTGTGCTTGTGTCTTTATGTGTGTGAGCAAAATGTGTGTACTTAAATATGATGGTTTGTGTGTGAGGCTGTGTACATGCAGGCATTTGTGAATATCTGTCTGTGCACCATATATGCTGTCTCTCCGTGGGGATTCTTCCTTTCTTCCTCAGCAAACAAATGACGTGGCAGCCAGAGAAGTCGTCGGTCCCACCAGACAAACCCTCTGTGGGATTGCCTGACAATGTGAATCGAATTCAAATACAAGATTGCTTGGTGTACAGTTGCAAGTAGTACTAATGTAAATGACAGAAAAACAGTGGATATGTAATTAGGTTGGGAAGAATTTTAGGGATGCTCGATTATCGGCAGATAATGGAAAATTTATATAATGTAATATTCCGATAATGCAATCTGCTAATAATACGAAGCCAAATTGCTTTCATTGACTTAACAAATGCACACAACTCGATACAGTAGGTGGCTTTTTTTGCAGCTTTAAAGTTGTTTTGCGATTCGCCAAAGAAGAAGAATTTATACTAGGGCTGTCAATCGATTCAAATAGAATACATAGGACACATTTTCATTCACATATCTTGGTCAAGGGACCTGTTTCAAAATGGCCATGTTTGGAGCCAATGTTTGGAGCATTATTTAGCTTCTTTTGTGACAAGTTAGTATGACATGGTTGGTATCAATGGATTCCTTAGGTTTTCTAGTTTCATATGATGCCTGTAGTTGTAAAATCACAGGTAAGAAATTAGTAGCATTAATACGAATTTGCATTATTGCGTTAACTTTGACAGCCCTTGATTATACAGTATCTGTGTGTTTTTAGTTGATTCATTTTCATCATATTTCAGTATAGAAATCTCAAAACATGTATTTGCAAAACAATAATGGTGTAAAACATAACAGAAATATCCCAAACCAAAATGCAGGCCCAGACGGGGGTGGATAAAATAGTTGATTTTTGATCTGTGACCCTGCACCAGAGATGTGGAAGCCATATCCAATAACCACAGCACCCTGTGTCCATGGCAGCAAGTGAAAAATGAATGTTCCCTGAAATATTGATGTTTCACAGCAACACACCGAAGAAACCTACATGGTGCAAGATTTGACCCGAGCTTGTGCTTAGTTTTCCTGCTTTTTGTATCCTTCATTGAGGATTTATGAGTGCAGGCTGTGTGTTGCTCTCAGCAGGGGTTGGCTTCAGGTCGCCGTGTTTGTCGTTTGTTATTGTGCCCTTTGCTGAGTTGTGAATCAAAACAAAAAATCACGCAGAAGTCAGAAAACATGTCATAATAACTCCGCAACGTGCATTAACTGCTCACTGAGAAGTTGCACTAATGGAACTACGGTACATGTTATTGATTCCTTTTCTGAAAGACTGGTGGAGGCAAATCAGGTAATCCTGGCATTTATGATAGGAGAAGTAACCATAAGTAACATCTGTTTTATGTTCATTAAATCCCAGGCCCATGAGCAGTTTGAGGAACCCAAGCTGGAGGCTGTGAGGGAGAACAACATGGAGCTGATCCAGGACATCCTGAAGGAGCTCAACCCGCTCACGAACCGGAGCCAGGCAGCCGACGAGTTGGTCCGCATCCTGAAGGAGCCTCACTTCCAGGTCTCGCATCTCGCCGCAAACTGTAG
>CAKALG010024412.1:0-10861 GCA_916700815.1 Helicolenus hilgendorfi
TTCTCTCTTTGCCCCCCCCCCCTTCCTCTCTCCCTCTCTCCCTCTCTGCCTCCTATCTGGAGCCGTACAGAGGACAGATTGAGGGTATTATTTTTCTTCGACTGAGTTTTTCTGCCATGCAGTGATACTGAAGGTCCCATTCTGCTCCTGTGTCCAAGATAAATCAAAAACATTTTTCTACCGCCGCAATCAATGCCCTAGCCCTTTTTCAACAGCTCTGCCTTTTTCCTCTCTCTCTCTCTTACACATAGGCACACACTCCCAGACACACACACACACTTCCTCTTCTCTGTTTCTTCCTGAGGCAATGGTTCTCTCTTGAACGCTGACATCAGATAGCCTCCCTCCAGCAGTCCACTCCTCTGGGAGGGATTTGCATCTCATTTGCATATCATTACAGATTTAATAGAGCAAACTGTGCTTCATCCTGAGTGAAAATGACGAAGGGGGAAAGAGGAAAGGTGAAGATAGCCGAGGCAGAGTCAGTCTATGGTGACTGTGTGTGCCTCCAAGCAGCTGTTGCTGTCTCGCACACAGCTATTTCCCACTGCAATTAAACATTGTTGAAAAATCTAAATGATGACAATGTGATACTTTACAGACCTACCTTTTTGTAATAACACTCATTACTAAAAATCCACGTTCACAGCATAGCCATGCCCAACAGTGTGTCATATGCTTCACTCCATTTGTACAGACAGCAGTGTCCGAAATTAACTTTTTAACTCACCGGCCAAGGGGTCTGTTGGATGAAACATTCACCGGCTAAGCATATTTTTATCGCCCTATCTAATAGATTGCCTTTTTGTGTCACATATACATTTATTACAGTGCGTTTCATTTCAATGATAAGGTATTATGTTGAATACAAACTTAGAGAAGAGACCAGAGCAAAATTTGAAGCAAAGTAATTTAAATATATTGATCAATGGTGAATCAATTCTGTTGTTGTTGCACTCTTAATCAGCAGGTTTTCCGAGATTTACTCACCAAACAGAAAATCTCCCCACATTTGGCACTTGGCGGATGTTAATTTCATATTCAGGGATCCTAAAAAACAACAATCCACAAATGATATAATTAGTTATTCAATAATATATCTGTTGAGCCCAAGTTGAGTTACAAGTGGGGGTATGCTGGAGACAGTTTGTTCCACATGTCGCCCAACAACATGGAAAAGGAAAGGTTGTGAAAAGCTGGTCGGAGAGTGGTGAGACTTCTTGGACAGTCACTCCTCGAAGCCATTCAAAGTTTTGCACTCGGTCGTACACGCTACACTAAAAATATAGTGGGTGTAAAGAATGAAAAAAAGGTTTGCATGTGCTTGTCACAGCTTCTCCAGGTTGTTAGACTGAGAACAGTCAAGTGGCGAGCTACGAGAATGGACAAAGAGGGTCGAACAGTGCAGCCGTTTTTTAGACAGCAGAGATTACAGTGGAGAAGTTGGAAAGATGACACTAGTGAAGAGCGTTAGAGAGGTAGAATTTTTTTTACATGTAATGTGCCCACTACTGCACCGGAAGTGGGGTTTTATGCCCACTCCCACGTTCGGCGAGGTAAAATTACTGCTATGGCAATGGAGACTGGTGGCAAAGCGGCTGTCGACGGAGCAGCAGAAAATCGTATTTTAGCCACCTAAAATAAGGCTCACCTAAAAAAGATCAATCAGTTTAAGTGTACGCTATATTTACAATCCTTTCACTCCTTTACCTTGCTGTCAGACAGCACTTTCCGATGGAGAACTGAAGCTGTCTTCAAAGTCACCAGACCTCATTGTAAAAATCAGTCATTTTACCTTGCAGAACAGAGGAGTTGTTTGTCTACCGCTGACTCGATTGGTTAGTGTATTTGTGTTACTGTGTGACTTTCGGATCTGAACTAACGTGGCGTCCACACAGCAGAACATCACTTAGCTTGCGTGCCGGTACTCCTGTCTGCTTCGTCAAACTCGGTGGCGTGCCGACCTCCATCTAAGTTACTGTATGTAATACACTGACTATAAAGATGTATATATACTGTATATGTAGCAGCGTCATCGTGCAGGAACCTACGTCATGTCACGTGGGAATACGTTTTTAGAAGGGCTTGAAGGGAAAATTTGCATTTTACACTACAACATACGTACTTAGACCAAAATGTGAATGTTTGACTAGATAAGGAACCCCACTGTGAAGCTACAGAATGATATAAAAACGAATGGACCCGCCCTTTAATGAAAGGTTGCATTGAATTACAGAAGCCGGTGAAATAGCATCTATACATGTGATGTAACATCAGGATTTCAACTCTCTATTGATCTCTGTAGAGGAATTCCTTGTGCCTTGCTCAAAGGCACCTCAGCAGTGAAGGTTTTTGCGAACACATCAAACCATTAAAGGACTATTTTTGAAATCCCAGTCACTCAAGTGTGATTAAAAAGCATGGACTGTTTAAGACGGTATTTAGTTCCTCTCCTCATATTGCACCAACGCCTAAACGAGCGCACTTTCACATACAGTTAATACGGTAGAAAATATGATTTGTTTATGTAAATTCCTATCAGTCAGTGTGTGACAATCCTGAGATAAACTCTGGCGTATCACACAGCCCCCTTTTTTTAATTACCTTATTGTGCTGTCTCTTCTCAGCAGCAAACTCCTGGAAGGAAGAGGCTTTTTCAATTAGGACTTCTCGCCCCCCATCTGAGCTCCACTCTCTGCCACACGCTTTGTTATTGTGTGCGTGTGCGTGTGTGTGTGAATTATTTGGTAACCTTTCTAATTTCACACTTGTTAAGTTTCCATGTAAAAGGCAGCATTTTAGAAAGAAGCCCTCAGGATGGGTGAATGTCATTAGTGAGTGTGTGTGTCCCAGTGTGCGCTTGTGTGTATGTCAGAGGGTTGATAGTACACAGATTAGTAAAATGAAATCAGGGGCAGGTTGGAGTCTCTCAAGGGCCTTTTACTACACAGACCTGGACACACACACACAGACAGAATACATCACCGCACTGTTGCTTACACTCCTGCGACCAAATGAGGTGACTGTGCTGTGTGTTTCTGTGACGATTATGCTTTCTTTGTGTTTGTTTCTCTCTCTCTCTCCCTCTCTTTCTGTCTCTCTTGTTCTAATTTATGTGTTGTTGGTGGAGCTGGTGCTGATAGGCCCAGAGATGGCATTTAGCTAAAGAGCAGAGAGGCTGTTAGCTTCTCCATTCATCTAATCAATCTCACTAATGAAACCACTGTCCTCTCCACAGCCTCTTTCTTCTCTCATCCTTCTCTCTCCGCCTGCCCTCTACCCCCTCATCATTTGCTCTCCTTGTGCTTGTATCCTTTTACCGTCTTGTGGCGCACACTGCTACCCATTCTCATTTTGTTTCCTTCCTTCCTTCCTTCCTTCTCCCCTTCCCTCCTCCCATCCTTCATGCAGCTGTCCTAGATTCACCAGTGGTAGATTTGCTCCCAGTGAGGCGGCTTTTTCTGGTGTTTGCTTCCTCCATTTCAGCAAAACCCATGTCTCCTCCTCCCTCCCCCAGCAGAGTAGATGGTGGATTGACCCAGTTAGGGTTAGAATGGGTATTGTACTGGGAGCGTATATGTGCCAAGGTGTGTACATCGGCGTACGCGTGAGTGTGGATGTGTTCTTTCACATGTGCACACAGGGCTACATGTGGAGTTTTAAGTGTGTTGATTCTGAGTAGCAGTGCTAGTGCTTTAAAAGAATAATTTGGTTCAATGGTTAATCAGTTTTTAATTGGACATTGAGGCAGTGTTGTTAACACAATGTCAATTTCGGACAGATTAATTTGTACTTTGTAAACATGCACGCAATATAATACACAATGAGGTCTTGTTATATATGAATTTAATCAATGAGGTGAAGGCGAAATCATCGAACGGACAATTACTCGATGAATTGATGGGCAACGATTTTGACAATGGATTAACCGTTTAAGTCATTTTTTTTTACTTTGCTGGTTCCACACTCTCAGATGTGACAATGTCCTGCCCTCTCATCGTCTCATGGTAGTATAAATCAATACATTTGGCTTTAGAACTTTAAATAGACTTGTTTTTTGTAGGCGTGTTTGTAACCGTTTTTACGAGGGCGTGTCAAGATACTTAAAGCAACTCAGAGCACAAATTTTTTCTTGTTTTATTCTGAAAATGTCCAGACTACCCGCCAGATCAGCAAACTTTTGTTGATTGTTGCACAGGTTAGACCCAGCTCCAGGTCTAGCTCAGGGTCAAACCGCTGTGAATTCCAGTGCTGGGGTTTGCACTAGCTGAATGCCAATTGCTACAGCTAACTGCTACGTGAAGGTCCGTCTTCGCCAAAGCGGTCCCCCGCTCTCCTCCTGGCGACATATTCTCCTGGTGGCGAGGAGGACAAAATGAAAATATGAGTTTCTGTCACTTTGGAATTAATCCCATATACAAACTAACTTTACATACACAGACCCTGTATCTTCAACGTGATTGAGGAGCCCTTGGGGCAGCTCTACGTCTTCGTCCTCACACGTTGGAATGAGGGCACTTGAGGTACAAGTTGTATTAAGCCTTGGTACTTTCTGCAAGTACGGTCACACGGACATGAGCTGACGCGAAATTATGACGAAGAAACGCTTGGATCTTTTATACACTGTGAGAATTTCTTTTTGCAGCAAACAAGACATTCTGAAAGCTCCTCAAAGCTTTCTCCGCCTATCCACGTCCAAAATGTTGAATATGCACGCACTGGGGAAAACCTGCAGTGGGGCTAGCTGCTTAGCATGCTCAACACTGTAACCTCTTCACATTCTGTTATAAAGTTTCTTTTTTGAGTGTTTTAAACTGAAATTCTTGCCAGATCTCAAACATTGCACCTTTAATACTGTAACTCTATCTAGAGAGAGTGAGTGAGGGAGAGGGATAGAGATAGAGATAGATTGCCCTCGGGGTCCCTCTGTTTCTTTCTCTGCACCACTTCCTTCTGAAATCTGTATTTGTGTCTGTGTGTGACTACATGTGTGTGTATACATATATATATTACCGTGTGTTTGTGTGTAGCCTTGGGGTGTTGACGTGTGCAGGACAGAGACCCTACAGAGAGGCTTTGTAGAGAAGTCTCCCTGCAGCAAGGTCGCTCCTTCCCTCCCAACATCCCTCGCTCCTCTCCTCTCCTCTCTTCTCCTCTCCTCCCTCCATCGGTACATCTCTGTCCATATCTGTGCAACATTCATAGTTTTCATGTTTCTCTCTCTCTCTTTCTCTCTCTCACACACCCACCCGGGCAAAAAGTACATACATGAATTATTTTTTTGAAGGCAGGTCTCTGGTGAGGCCAGTGGCTGTAACTTCAGAATGTAAAGTGGACTGTATCTGTCACGGTGAGTTTGTGTGCTTGAATGTGTGTGACTTTGAGTGAGTCTGCTGGGTAACGGCGCTGATTATAATGTATGGATACGCTGACTTTTCTTAGAGGACAAAACTATAGTGCATCTCGTGAAAACACACACAAACACACAAGCTCATACATTGAAAACCATATGTTGTCCCCGTGTCACATACTGTATACAGGACTATATAAACACACAAAACATTATTCATTTCCGGTAGCACATACACAGAGGGACATTTTGTCCTTGTAATGCTTTGATGTACACCCAAGCGCGGCACTTTTAGGTGACTGTGTGTGTGAACTGCAGGACAGCGATACCGTAATTCCCCAGGTCTCCCACTGTGAACAGAGGAGCCGCATTGCCACGATTTTACCTTTGAGTCTTTAATACACACATATAGTATGCTCTCTCTCTCTCTCTCTCTCTCTCTCTCTCTCTCACACACACACACACACACGTGCATGGACATACTCTCCTCAGTTGGATGCACATCAATCATAGCTCCAGCCTCACCTGTCACTGTCTTTGTTGTCGCTTATACAAACATCCTTTTCCTGGTCCACCGAGTAGGGACCCCAATCAGGATTTACATTCACAGCATAGCACCTTTTTGCTCCCGTACACACTCACTCTCCCACTGGGGAGGGAAATAACACAACAGCACTGTTTCAGCGGAAAGCACAGAGGACAGTGCTGTTTCACTCTTGCAATTACAGTAAAAAAAAAAAAGTGGTGGAATAGAGAAATAGGTATGGGTTCTTTGTGGGGGAGTTAAGTTGATTTGTGAATGTGATAAAAGAGGAAAAGAATGGATGGTGAAGATGTAGACGGCAAGAATGGGAAATTGGGACAATCAAGTCAGAAGGAGGGACAGGTGAGGCGTGTGTGTGTGTGTGTGTGTGCGTGAGATGAGCCTGCATAAACATGCACAGCGCTGAATGCTGATCAGGGACAATAAAACCTCCATTAAAGATTTATTCTGGAGAGACAGGATAAGGGAGGGCCAGATTATAGAGAGAGGAAGACAGGAGGTAGAAGGTAATGGGAGGGGGAAGAGAGAGCACTCAGGTTTGTGTCACAGAGTGGATTATACCAAAGACGCCTCTCTCCACCCATCACGGCGAGGCACACACACACACACACACACACACACACACGGGTGCTCAGACTCTGTGCATTTTAATAGCCCTGTCACCTCCAGCTATAATACCAGACAATGGCTCTTTGAGCAGACACTCGTCTTCAGAAGTGTCTTCCGTGCCTCCTGACAGGCTCAAGCGAGAGCTAACTGGCTAGCTCACCACAATTATAGATCCCATCTGTGTAGTCAAAGAGCTACGGCAAACCGTAGCACAACAAGCCCGAGGCCTACTCTGTCAAAATGTCACCTGGACCAGGCTGCGCTCCAGGCGAGACACCCATGGGGAAAATGTAATCTAATTCGCCGCCCCCACCGCTCCCCCACCTCCAATGAAGTGTGCTGTCAGCTTTATCTCAGAGCTCCAAACCCATACACCCCCCCTCTACAAGCCCCTGATTTTTTATCCTGTTTGAGATGATTGAGATTCAGAGTTGATGCTGATGACATTTGAGCAGGTACTTTACTGTTCCCCTCACTAGTGACTGACTTACAGACGGGGTGGAATGCTAAATGTATAGAGAGAGAGAGGGAGAGAGAGAGAGAGAGAGAGAGAGAGGTGGTGGTGGTATGGCTGCACAATTAATCTAAATTTCATCGTAATCGCTACTGCAATTTAAATATTGTTGTGCTGCAAAGATGTCCTAGCCTACAACACATCATATTCTACACACTTAAGAGAACATCTTTGTGTGGTACAGATCCCCACAAAAATCACACCATAATCATTTTAACGTTTTTCAATGAAAATGAGAATAATGATGTGAAAATGATCATTCCCCCTAATATCGCTGATGAAATCGCAATTGCAATATCAGTCACGCACTTTTTTCAAAAATCATTCAGCCCTAGCTGGTGGTGGTTGATGGTAAGAAGTTGGACTCAGAAATGTAAACGGGGTAGAGAAGATGGAAAGAAAGGAGACAAAGAAGGATGTTGGGGGGGAGGTGAGAGAGCTGGAAGAAAATCACAATCAATGGAGGAGATATGGGGGAAAAAGGGGGGAGTCAAGGGAGGATAAAGATGGAAAGTGATGAGGAGAGGACAAAAAGCATTAGAGGCAGACGGTAAGGAGGAGGAGGAGGAGGAGGAAGAGGAAATGGGAGATATGAGAAGGAAAAAAAAGGGCTCCCAAAGGGCAGCTGGGACAGAAGAGGGCAGAGAGTCTCATGAGTGGGACATTTACTCTAAAATCAACCAGCTCTGCAACAGAATCAATAGAAAGATCCCCATGTAGGCTACCGGGATTAGTGTGTCCTTATATGTGTATGTGTGTGTGTGTGTGTGTGCATGGGAATGTGATTATCAGTGTGTTTGAGAACACTGTGACAAGGATAATTATGTTTGATTACTAAAGACCCCAGTGAGGGTTTGCATTATCAGCCACTGTGCTCCTTTGGTATTTTCCTAAGCCTTGATGTGAGCCGCCATCGCTCTGTGTGTTTTTCTGATAGCCCCGTCTTATTCTTTCTCTATCGGACTCGTTAAGCAGGAAGTTCTGCACAGTAAATATAGAAAGTTTGAATTGGTGCCTGTGATTGATCGAGGACTTTTTTTTTACACCGCCGAGCTTCCCCCACTCCACAAGAGTGCAGCTCCGTTTAGACTAGTTGAGTCAATAATTAATAATAATTAACTTAATTTATTGTGGACTTTTACGGTGTTTACAAATGGCTTTGTCAGACACGGTGAAAACACACTACTCAGCTAATATAGAGAGGCTTATAAAAAGCTTTTAAAAGAGAAAATTAACTCAGTAAATGTCAGTAAATTAACTCAAGTAAATGAATAAAGATAAACTAACAAAAAGCTGAAAAATGTAAGGAAAGTAACACATTATGGTGCTGCGGGTCTAGATATATACTTCTCTTTAAAGTGATTTAAAAGATGGTAGTGATTCTGTTTCTGTATTTAATCGGACAGAGTTTCCAAATCCGGCAAACGTGTGCTGACCTTTAGACATCAGAGTGTGGAAAAGCTAAAGAGGCCCTGCCAGACGTTCTACAGCAATCTTAAAATCAAATCTGAACTTAACATCGAGCAAATAGAGAGGAGCTGAGTCTGGACGGGTATGAGGTTGTCTGTCAGCACCAATAAGGAGCTGAACTGCTGCAGTCTGGACCATTTAGAGGTGAGACGGAGACCTTTGCCAGTCATGCAAATTATTTTTCTTCAGGCTACTGAAAGAAATTAATGATTCGATTTGGGGTATTTTTGAGACGATACACCTATCTCCCAATTCTATACTATCACGATTCGATATGTATTGCGATTTTTGTTAACTATTTTAACACTAGACCATGGGAAAAGGTTGAATTATACACTACTGGGGACTTTTACCTTTGAAAATATCTAAATTAATACAGTAAGAATGTTTGACTTTCTGCATGTATGTCGTCAGAGATGTCCTGAAGTCCAATATATCAGTCATTGCCAGGCATTATTTATTAGTTATTTTCCAGTAACCCAAAAATCAAAGATTGAAGATATTTCCCTCACAAATTAGTGGTATTTTCTTTTGAATTTATAAGGGACATGTAATGTTTTATACTTCTGGTGAATATAATCCAATCAAACTTATTTTTCTATATGTATTTTTTATATACAGTTCCCTTTGTTAACACCTTATTTTAAAAACCAGACGTAGTCACACGTGTATACTGCCTCTGACTTCTCCAAGGTGGTCTCTAGCTCTCCCGTCAGCTCCGTTCTCTTTATACATCCATGTTCAGCTCCATCGGGGCCGTTTGAATGCATTTAACATAAATGTCAGTATATGGGTGCTCTACAGTTGTAGCGTCGGCCCATTTGACCATGGAGATGAGAGCGACGGCCGGCTTGACCGCACGTTACCGCAATACGATAACGTTTCCTGTCCATGTCAGAGTTAGCATGCAGCTTTAGCCGTGATGTCTAGCTCTGCTTTTCTTGGCAATGTGTGAAACCCAAAGTGTTTCCATCCTTTACTGGATGTGTAGTGTTTACCACGCTGGATTTAACATGTGAGGGTGCAGGTCGTATCCACGCTGACCCTCCGCTGTTTTGTGCTTGTTCTCTCGAGCTCACTGCGGCCGACTGTGGTTTGTTTTGGTTGGCGGATACGGAACTGATATGATGTCAGACTACAGCAATAAAAATGGTAACTTCCTTCTACCTCCACATAGACTCAAATGAAGCAATTATATAGATTCTTGCATTAAAAAATCAATTTCAAAATTGTAAAAAAAAAAAAAATCACCATACCTAGATTAATCGATTTTTTTTCCCACCCCTAGTTTTTGGTACGGAGTTGTCGAAAACAACTTCTTTAAAACATGTTGTTTAAAACTAAGAACAGCAGGGAAAAACTAGCAAATTGTTGTGGTCTGATGTAAACAAGGATGTGAAGTAATACCTCAGTTTTATTATTCTGCTTCTCTGTTTCTTACTTTCTGATCTCTCTCTCTTGCTGTCTGCCTCCTCCTGTCTTGTTAAGTCTTTGTGTGGGTACATTTGTTTCTCCTTGAGCTTTTGGATGCTTGTTTGGAAGGAAGGAGGTTTTCAGGTTATCAGCTCCATCTATTGTGTGATTACATCTGAAGTGGAGCTGGTTGCCTGTTGTTCAGCTCTTTCAGCTAATTGCTCACCTTTTGCTCCTCCTCTGCCTGCTGCTTCTGTCTGTCAATGCCTGTGTCTGCTTTGACCTCCTGCCCCACGCCACACCTCTACACACACACACACGCACACACACGCACACGCACTCACACACACTCATTTTAGGTTGTCTTAGCAGTCATGCAGTCATCTCTCGTAGCCCCGACCCCTCTACAAACCGCTATCTCCAGTCAGATCATGCCCTGCATTGGAGTATTGTGCCCTAGACATCCAGAAACACACACATGTTCACATAAGCTTGTATATTAACTTTCATCTTTATCACACTTTGGGTGAATAAGTACACACTCCCTTGCAGTATGTTTTCACAGCATGCAAGCTTTAAAAATCAAGTAAATAAATTGCAAGAATGAGGCTGATGAGGCAACTTGAACACATGAGGCTGATATAGATGATCATTAAATGTATATATTCTGAAAACAAAATTGAGTCATTCTTTTTAATTATTTTAGGTTAGCAACCATATTTATGCCATTCCTGGTCATTTTACGCTAGAACTGTACCTGAATAAATAATTTTTTGATTCAATTTGGATTTGGCTGTTCAATACGGAATACAAATTCATCAGCATAAGTATCAGTGATGATTTCAACCACATTAACATAGTCAAATGCAGCCTGCCACACTCCTCAACGAGTGGGGTCTGTTCAGTCCGCCACGGGGATTCAACTCGGCGGGTCAGGGATGGTCCCTTGGTGTAGGAGAAT
>CAKALG010024418.1:0-11884 GCA_916700815.1 Helicolenus hilgendorfi
ACGTTTCACAGACGGCTTGAGCCCCGTGGTGCTGCGCTGGCCAGCTGTAGGGGCTCCTCTCAGGGCGTCAACTCCTTAATGGTTCATCTGTTAAACAAATTCAAGGCAAAACACATTCAGGAGTCTGGCAGAATGTCCCACAAGCATCCTGGCTTTATGGAAATCTGTACCTGGGACTGTGTGGAGTCTCAGGCTGCCTTTACACCAGATCCGGCGGTTCGGCTAAAACGCCAGTCCTCCCATTCATTTTAAATGTGGGTTTGGGAGCGTTTAGTGTGTCTGGGCAGCGACCTTTGGTGTCACAGTTGAAACAGAATCAACTTTCGGAGAAACACAACCCTGGGCTGGGTGAGATATTTTTGATCAAATATATCGATATCGATATTGCAACGATATTGTACTATCAGGCTCCAACTAAAGATTATTTTCATTGTTGTTTAATCTGTCAATTATTTTCTCAATTAATTGATTAGTTGTTTGGTTTATAAAATGTAAGAAAATGGTGAGAAATGTCAATCAGTGTTTCCCAAAGCCCAAGATGACGTCCTAAAATGTCTTGTTTTGTCCACAACTCAAAGGTATTCAGTTTACTGTCATAGAGGAGTAAAGAAACCAGAAAATATTCACATTTAAGAAGCTGGAATCAGAGAATTTTGACTTATATATATTTATAATATTGATATATCGCCCGGCCCAACCCGACGTCACGCTGCGGTGGCCAATCACGTAACCGGCAATCCAGAGCTGTACAACCCAGCCATGAGGGAACAAAAGACGTTAATCGTCGTGCAGTCAATTAGGCATTAGTGTCAATCGCCAAACCACCGGATCTGGAGTGAATGCATCCTCATAGCACCTGTGTGTATGCAAGTTACTCCTCAGGTCCTGATAGATACATAAGCTCCATCTGTGTTGTCTCCTTGAAGCTGTGAGAGTCCTCGTCTTCCACACATGTTCATGAATTCAGTGATCTCTAAAGGCAGTTGGATGATGAGAATAATCTATAAGCTATAGTGGGTAAATATTGAGGAGACTTTAACTAATAATTGGATTTGAGCTCAATCAAGTAGTTTTACTATGTGGTGAAATATTTTCCTGACGCAACTCAAATATCACAAAACTTCATTTTGGCATCACAGCCATTTTGCATTTCAGCGTATCCCGGCGAGGATTCAGCTGCGGACCACACCTGGCTCTCAGTTTCCCTGCACATGTCTGGATAAATGACTTCAAGTAAACAAGAGTCTGTCTCGCTAAGTGAAACCGTCTGGAAACACCGTGCTCCTGCAACAGAACGCCGTGGACAGACGGCAGCGTTCAGCAGTTGTTTCTCTCAACTAATCTCTGCACAGACTTCAAAAGATCATTATAAAACGGAGAAACAACCACTGTTGTACTCTAATTGTTGTTTACTGTAAACTTGAAATAGCTGGAAATAGATTTCAAACAAAGCAGGCCGAGGATACTTATACTCATTTCACACCAAAAACTAATAACAGTGCAGAGCTACAAGAAGAAAAGTCTGCGGCCGTCCAAATTTTCTTGGAACTCCCAGTATGAGTGAGTCATGATGAGCGTACGTCAGCGTAGCCGTGCAAGGTGCAAGCTGCTTCAGACACAAAGAGAAGATCTCCTCACTAACAAGTTTGTATATGCCGTAATTGGCAATGGTCTCAACATGATTTACAGGGATTGTGATACACAAAGGGAAAGCTAAACACAAACGTTACAATACCGAAAGATTACAAACATTTGTTCTATCATTTTGTCTTGTCGGTTAACTTTGTTCCTTTAAAAAGGGAGAAATTAAAAGTTCCTTTAACCATTTTGAGATTATAAAGATAGTTAGGCCTTCACTGCCTGCCAGAAAACAACAGGCTAAAAATCTTGTATTTAATCTTTGAATAACTTCGAGGGAAAAAAAAAAACCTGAGAGATGTGCCGCTATCAAAATGAAGACGCATGTTCCATGCTGGCGGATGGCCTTGGAGTCATTCACCAGCCTGGAAAAATAAGTGGTCTTTGACCTGAGAGGCAAGTGACACTGCAGTTAGGCGGATGCCATAAAGCGGTAATCTGTGCTGTGCTTCGTCACCATGGTAACATGCGTGCCAATGAGTACTGTGGATGGCAGGGTGCGCCTTTCATGGCACCGCTACACCCATCTGACTCACTCACACACACAAACACACACGCTGTCATTATTACAAAACCTGATTGCAAAACATCATTAACAGTACTGCCAGACTACGCTGGTGCCAAACTAGCCGTCATGTTGATCCCAAACCCGCAGACAGGTCGTAGATTACGCTGAAAGCACAGCGAGTCAGGGGAAAACACTGACAGCTCCATTCCTCTTCCCTCCTCTCCTCAGCTCCTCTTCACTCTCTTCTCCGTTGTAATAGCTCCTTTTCCTCTCCTTTAACCTCTCCTCTCTGATCTAGTCCTCTAAAATCTCAGTCCCTCAGCCAGCTGGCGCTCCTCCACCGTGGCACCGTGTCAGGCCCGAGAGAGCAGGAGAAGCAAAAACGGAGGGAGGGAGACGCTGAAAGCAACGGTGATAGAAAGAAGGAGAGGGAGTCCGAGGAAGAGAAGAGATGACAGGTAAGGACAGCAGCTGGATAAAAGAAGCTGAGTGGACCAAAACAAAAGTAGAGAAAGGAAAGCGAATTGAAAAGAAACAAGGAGATAGAGGACAACAAGATAAGTGGATAACAGAAGGTGACAGCCACTGTCTTATCTTTTCTTTCTGTTTCGCTCACTATTTCTTCCCATTTCATCCTTTCTTTTATCTTATTAACATTCCTCAGCTGTCAGCATGCATTCATGTGCTTGGATACAAACAAACTTGCATGCCCTTGAATCCACTGTTCAAAACACACACTAAGTCGTTGCTGCTGGATGAAATCCCTGAATCCCCAAAAAGTCAATATATATTTCAAAGTTGACATAAATGGGATATTTTAAGTTTGACTGTAATGGATCTGGAGAGTTTCATCTTGTTTTCTGAAGATCAAGTCCCAGCCTGCTTGATAAAGTCGCCCACTTCATCAAACAGGCAGACATCAACAAGTAAAGTTTGTGTCGGATGCAAATATGACAAAAAAAAATATTCTGGAGTATGAGGTTTTCACATGTCAAGAATGAGAAGTTTTCTGAAAACTGTCCCATTTAAAGCGATCTACTTTAGCACTCTATACACATACATCTTAACAAGACATCAGTAAAGGAAAACGGCTACACCATGTACTCCTATTGTACACACCCCCAAGTTTGAATTAGCAACTGGTCCTGTGTTTTGATGAAGTTCAGAGTGGTGTGAGGTTCAGGCTTCATAAATAATGCAGCCAGGGTTTGATGACCTGCTGCAGTGATGAGAGGAGCACTGACAGGACAAGAGGAGGAGTTTACCTGAGGTCAAACACGTTTGTGAAGGGCCAGTTCACCAAATCACAAAAAAAAACATTGTTCAGTAGACTATGATCCTTTACAAGCCTATATTTTATATTTAATATGGCACTCCTAACCTTGGTATATCAAAGTATTTTAAATATTTTTTTCCATATACTCCAACTTGCAGCTGTAGTATAATACGGTGACACCACTGGGTTGGAAGGTTGTGGCACCAGTTGTGCTCACTGGTTGAGAGTTCAGGTCTGAAACACAGCCTGGTACCTCTGGTTGAGATCAAGTTAATAAGATCAAGTTAAACTGCCACATAGCAGGTTAGTTTAAGGCAATCAGCTGCCATGGTAACAGACACAGGCTTTCTGTTAACTTACGTGTTTCTGAAACAGGGCTTTTTTTAAAAGGTGCTTTCAGAAGCAATAGTCCGTTTGGCTAGTCTGAATCAGAGTGAAATTGATCAATTAGGTTTGTTTTCTATCTAGCCTGGTTCGGTTTCACAGTGCACAAATTAAAGCGGACCAAATGTTTTTTAAAAAATTGCTGAGGAGTGTGTACGAAAAAGCAAATTTATCTTTTTTGTCTTGAGAGCTGCTACTTCTATTCAGGGAATTGCTGACTTTGATATATTGCTGTTGAAGCGTTTATACTTTTGACTCGGCACTGATCTCGGCACAAATCCCTTCTTCTCCAATTTATATTGAGTGATTTCATAAACGTCAGTATCTTTGTGGACTTGATTCAGCATATTCTGTATGTTCTCTTCGGCCCAGATGTCAAGCAAACATCGGACATCAGCAGAAGTCCAGGTCAGTCCTCTCCCACTCACGTTAACCGATTGTTCACCTGTGTCCATCTCAACAAATGCCAGTGCAGGAAGCCTGCATTTTGGCTTGTTTGGAAACGGTCCGAGACCTCTCACAAGTGGTCTCGGTCCAGTTGTTTTGGTTTGCCCTTGAGTACTATTACTGCGTTCACAAATGCGCAAACGAACCACACCAGAGTTTGATTAAAACGGACTAAATGTTGGCTTGTGAAAGCGTCCCTAAGAGCCACGTACTTGGAATGGAAAATCCAAGTACGGATTTCCCTGAATTTTGATTTAACAGATCCAATTAACTGTCTACAGTCCTTTCTGGGACGCCACCCTGTCCAAAAGGATATGTAGCACATTTCACAGAAACATGATGGTTACAAAAGAAAATGAATGTGTTGAAATCTCTATATATATGTTTATAAAATTCTGTTTTCAGTTACACCCACTGGCCAGTGATGATGTTTTCCCTTAAAAGTGAACTTGGCATAAGCACAAACCCAAAAAGAAAAGTCAAATTCATCAGTTTTTGTTTGAAAATGTGGGATGTAATGAAGCAGCATTTAGAAGCTGTTGCCCTTTTTTTTATTTCAAGGACATAATGTTTAATCTCACACCTCTAAACCTAGTTTTGTTTCTTTATTTTAGTTTATTTTGGGGGGGGGGTTTATTCACAATCCAATAATTTGACCATACAGATATGAAAGGGGTTAAATAATACTAAATCATTATATCAAAAATAAAAACTTAAATCAATCATAATATTCTGACCAAAATAAAAGGTGTAGGCTGAAGCTTGAGCTGAGTGGCCTATCCATAAAACCTGAAGTTGCTCAGTTTGTGGAATAGAAATGTGGCAAAATAGGTTTAATTTATCACAATTCATTTGTCAGGACTATGATCAATACAGCATGAAATGTCAGGAACACTGAGTCCCTGTCCCCATAAATACTTTGTCCCTGCAATAACCCATTTGTGAGCAGGTCTTGTCTGCAGCAATAAGGATATAGAAAGCAGAGTCAACTGAGTAAAGTGTATTTCACACATTCTTCAGGCCTGTGCGTCAAATACAGCAGGGATCTGATGGTGAGGTGATGAATTTACTTACTACTAGTAATGGAATATTTCCTAAACTAATATACCGTTATTATTAGTATTATTATTATCATTATTAATATTGTTATAATAATGATAATAATAATAATAAACAAATTAATACACACATGAATAAATCAGAAAATAGTCTGAGGAACACATTTCTTTTACATGTGCCAGTCTAAAGGTCTGCAAAAAGTTCATTTAATACCCACGAAATAGTAGTTTGACAAAATAATCATAACTTAAGGGCCACTTCCTCACTTTCTCCAGGGCTTTGAACCACACTTCATGGTATTCATCAGAAGATGGAGTAACAAAACTTAGGTCACGTGATGACAACAGAGTCATCTCTATGACAACTGAGCAAACTTTAGAAAAAAGCTACAATGTGGACCTTGAGTTATTTTGTCAAACTATCTACGGTACCATTAAAATGCACAACAAACACATACTCTGTTGACTGTTTCGATTCTAAATCTGTCAATCACCCTAACCCTAACCCTAACAGCATGACCGGCTTACCTTGGGCTCCATGGAGATGAAACTATGTCGACCGCGGCTGGACAAAGTCGACCTCTTGATGGTCCGGCTATGGAAGAAGTGATAGTGGTCTTTGAGATCCCCAATCTGCAAAACAAATATACAGACTTAAGAAACGTATTTATTCATTCCATAACCCTTTATACCTCACCGTAACTCATTAATGTAACAAAAAAAAGAAGATTTTTGCACAACAGACTCCTAAAAATGATCATGATGAGTAACTGCTCTGTTATTCTATTCTTGTAGAGATGTTTGCATTCCAAGGATGAAACAGATATCAGACACATATACTGTATACACATCATACACACATACACATGCCAGTTTATCACAGTTGTTAATGAATAGGGGGACCTCCTGATAATAGTACTTTAAATACTTTGAGTGCGTAAAAGTACTTCTAGAGTAGTTCCTTCTCTTTAAGTAGTAAAGTTACAATTCTCTAGTTTGTTTTTACGCCCATGTTTTTTCTATGTAATATGCATAAAGTTCTGTTGAGGTCTTAAAAACTGTCAGAGAAAAAGACAAATTGACATGGATGGACTACAAGGTGAGACAAAAAGGGCGAACAAGTCAAACAAAAACAGACAGAGACAGAAAGAGACAGAAAGAGTGAGACCAATGTACAAACAGACACAGACTTTGAGTGACAGAGGGATGAGGGGGACAGAAGATCCGCAGACAGACAGTGATAGGCAGACGGCAAGCTGCTGGACGGTGATTAGTTTTAATAATTGATAAAGACCATACAATCCCTCAGATGTAGCCTGTCATGGCTGCCAAGGGTCCTGTGGTGCGTCACTGATCCATGGCTGAGCTCCACCGCCACAGGACCCATTAGATCAGCTTTCAGCTCAATGCTCGTGCACAAACACACGTTCTCCAACTTCCAGACTGACAAAATGAGAAACAAGAAAAGTGCCAATAGGCCCTGCTGGATCTCCTTTCAGCAAACACCAAACATTAGGTAAACGCGCAGATTTAAAAGCATTCTTAATGCATACTAACTAAATGTGCTTCCATAATAGGCGACTACCACTTTGGATGCTTCTCATAGTGTAAACAGGTCTCAACATATCGTGCTTCCACTGCCTATTTAATCTACCCAACATGTGCACTGCCATTAGCAGGCCACCCTTCCCTCTAGCAGTGTCTGCACATGGGGAGAAAAGCTCTACACACAGAATTACACTACACTTCTGCTGCTCTGCTATTTTTAAAGCCATCTACAACCTTTAAAAAAAAAAAAGAAATCAGTCCAATTAACCTTTATCATAGCCTCAACACCTCTTCAGGTAGAACTATATCTCACATTCAATGTGCAGTTTCTTAAACTATTGGTTTGAGCTGTTACCGTCATGACAACATGTGATCAGACAGATGTGCAGGGGTTGCATAGTTCATTTTGATGCAATAACCCACATAGTGAATCACAACTTCAGCATAACCTTTAGTTATTTGGGAAGTATGTCGTAACAAATAAGTGAAGCGAAACCACTTGCTCTTCAGTGATTCATGATGTCTTGCATCATTTTTACGGGATGCATTAACACGCCTGTGACACTTGATACAGAATCCTGCCAGGAATTGCTCAAATTTGATAAGACTTTTCCCATGGAGATTATTCTCAATGTGTCATAGCTGGGTCAAACTACAAGTTCAAGTTTTGCTCAAATAAGTGTGATTCATTTCAAAAGGACAAATACAAGCATCACACAAGAAAGGTGAGAGGTCACACACACTTAAGGACTCTGCAATTGCGAAAGAAATCTACAGAAATGTGATTGGACTTACACAATACACGTTTTCTAACTTCTTGTTGCATGGTGCAGATGCTGCCGTCTTATTACAGCTGCATTGTTAAGGTGACATCAAGGATAATGCAATATGTACTTCACTTCACTTGTATTTGCATACAAATGTGGATAGATAGGGGCAATCTGACAGTGGTATTTTCTTTCATAAGTTCTTTAATGTTCTTTAACATTTTCTGGATTAATCGATCAGTTGATTAGACTAAAAGATGTCAGAAAATGGTGGAAAAAAGTGTTTCCCAAAGCCCAAGATGACGTCCTCAAAGGTGTTGTTTGTCCACAACTCAAATATATTCAGTTTACTGTCATAGAGGATACAGAAACCAGAAAATATTCACATTTAAGAAGCTGGAATCAGAGAATTTTGACTTTTTTTTTTTTTTAATTACTCAAATCGATTATCTAAATAGTTGGCGGTTAATTTAATAGTTAGCAACTAATCAATTAACCGATTAATCGTTGCAGCTCTACAGGCTAAAAACCTCATCTACAATCTACAAACCAAAAAGTATAATAAACTAGAATGGCACTCGGAGAGCGCAGACCTCCGCTAAGGTGCCTTTAAAAACAGATCACAGCTCACAGCTGGCGGTACCGTGAGGTGGTCGGGTTATTATTAACACAGTGTGTTTCCGTGTAATCGGTGGATGCCTCTCTTATTCAGCAGCCTTGTTATGTCTGTATGACGTTACACTGCGTTGTCTCTCATCCCGTCATCTACCGCTTTTTTCTTTCTCACCACGGACGGCCAGGAGCTCCCGTACCTGTCTTGCCACACATCCACACACGTATCGCTCTGCTCTCAGAAGGAGGCGGGGTCATGCGTCATCAACGCGTCATCAGTTACACTGTGCATGTGTTACACCCTGTGGCCTTAGTGCTCAGACTGAGCGGAATTCTTAAAAAAATTCCTGAATCTGGATCGTGATCTGGATCGCCACCAAAATCGAATGGATTGTTCATTGTGCCGCACCCCAAACAAACCAACAAATTTCATTCAAATCCATCGCAAACTTTGGGAGTAATCCTGCTAACAAACAGACAGACAGACAGGCAAACAAACATAACCTCCATCAAGGCCCTTGGAGAAAACACTGATTGATTTACTGGTCATCACAGACACTGGATGATAAGCTTGGATAAAAATTATCAGCATGTTTGGTATTTTCAAAAAACAACACCTTGTTGGCCTGATGCCTTTAAGAACTGATGTATCAATATAACCTGATTAAATAATCTCATAACTTGTTATCGATGCAGCCGCCTACCATCAATGTATGGCTACACATCATCACCATCCCTCTCAACTCTTCTCCCATCTCTTTAAAACACCACTTTGAACAGATATCCACGTCTAGGGTCTTGTCAGCTGATTTAGACTCAATTTGGGCCACTGTCTTAGTCTGGGAAGGGGGCTGCATGGTTAAGAGGATTACCCAGAATTCCCCAACGAGGTGCTCTCTCACTCCATGCCAACTCTTTTCATCCATCCGTCCATCTATCGTCCCTTCTTCTTTCGCTCCCTCCTCCCTCCATCTCCCAGTGTGTGGTTATCTTTGTCTGTTCTCCTCTTTCCACCCCTGTCAAGAAGACTATATTGTCCCTCTGTCACATGTTTTCCCTACCCATCCCCCTTTAACTACTTTGCTTCCGTCCACAACATAAAACCTCCTCTCATTTAGTAGTCATATCCCTAAATAATGTATCATAAACAGTCCAATCCTTACGAATAGTCCAAGCAAGTTTAATGGAACTGTAAAAAACACTTGTAGTGTGTCTCTTTGCAATAGCATCAAACTGCAAAAAAAAAACTTGCAATAACTCATCACACTTGAGTTTAATTTCACTCTCCATATACAGATCAGTGCAGCACTGATATGAGAGGGAGGGGGTTGATGATGGGGATGTCAAAGTTCACATCAGGAAACCAAAGTGTGCTGTTATCTCTCCCATGGGAGCGGCTTTCAGCTGACCCCAAAACCAGGAAGTGAAGTAAAACTCTTGTCTATGAGGTGTCAAAGTCCAATGAACGCTCCATATTGAGATGGAAATTAGGGCGAATGGTGGGGGTTGGGGGCGACACTGCACTCCACAGGGGAATTCCTATGGGGGGCTGGTATGGAAAAGGGGGGGAGGACTCCACACATTAGTTCCCGTCAAAGAGAGGGGATAAACGAGGCCATTAAGGCCTGCTCTCTGGGGAGTATAGTGGGTGGGCGGGCTGGATAAGGCAAGGAGGAAGAGGGGGGTTCAATAGCTGTTGACTAGGCTACCCCACAACAACCTGTCAGAATGCCCCCCTCTGTTCCACGCTGTCTTCGCGTCGAGCGCTGGCAAGTGCAGGCTTGAACTGCCCACGTATTTCGGTCACGATACTCTGAAGTATGTGTGGGGTCCATGTTTGTGTGGCCTATTTCTTTCTGCCCACAAAAGGGCACCGGGTTTCTCTTTAAACTTTGTCAAAACACATTTTTAAGTGACCAATTAAAGCCCTCCTCCTGGACCTGTGCTGATAAATAAAATGACATAATGTGAAGGGAGACAGACACATCTCACACAAGGGTTTCCCTTCTCTGTGTGTGCATGTGTTTTACAGCTGTGGCTGTGATTTATTTTAGACTTTGCTAAGCGTTGCCTCATACATTTGGCCTTAAGTGTCAGATCTAATGGAAATTGTAGGGTCTTACATTGTAGATGCATATGCATATTCTTGGTGATTTAAAAATGCAAGCTTTAAAATATTGCCTCAGATATTTCTAGTGAAATATAACATAATTGTTTTAACAATTTTCTCTTGCAGTGGTGCTTCATTGTTACACAAGAAACCCAGAAGACAACTTCACTCTGTTAAATTGTGAATGCTGAAAAGTATTTACTAAAGAATTCATCCTATAAGTGTAAGTTAGAGTTGCCAAGTAAAGCTTAGGACCAGTTTTTGAGTCAAACAGTCCTATATATGCACAAAAACAATTGGACAGTGTTAAAAAAAAAGAACCAGCATGTGACATCTGTTTGACTGTGGCTCCTTTTGATGTCAACTCCAAGACCACAAACCAAACAGCACCAGCAGTCTCACTTGTGTGTCAAAAAGGACCAAAGCACATGAGAGTCTGTGTCTGTGAGGCTGATAGGGAGCTCCCTGCAGCTCCATGCAGCCTGCAAACTGAACATGATCCTCAGTGAAACACAGTGAGGAGGAGGCACCTGTTGTGCCATCCTGCTCTTGGTCTTCTTTATTATAGATCCCTGCAGCCTATAAGATACAGAGAGCTACAGCAAGAAGGACTAAGTTAGAGAATAACAGAGGAGCGTCATGTTCTCAGGTTTGGACTTCAGACCATTGATTTATACTAGTAAAGGAATAATAACCTTCATGACATGGCAGGGGAGGTTTTTGAGTCAAACAGTCCCATATATATATGCACAAAAACAATTGTACAGTGTTACAAAAAAGGACCAACATGTGACATCTGTTTGACTGTGGCCCCTTTTGATGTCAACTCCAAGACCACAAACCAAACAGCACCAGCAGTCCACTTGGCTGTGAGGCTGATAGGGATGAGCTCCCTGCAGCTCCATGCAGCCTGCAAAACTGAACCTGATCCTCAGTGAAACACAGTGAGGAAGAGAAGGCACCTGTTGTGCCATCCTGCTCTTGGTCTTCTTTATGCAGCCTATAAGATACAGAGGTCTACAGCAAGATGGACTGAGTTAGAGAATAACAAAGGAGCTTCATGGCTCAGGTTTGGACTTCAGACCATTTGTCTACTAGTAAAGGAATAATAACCTTCATGACATGGCAGGGGAGGTTTTTGAGTCAAACAGTCCCATATATATATGCACAAAAACAAAAACACAGTGAGGAGGAGGCACCTGTTGTGCCATCCTGCTCTTGGTCTTCTTTATTATAGTTCCCTGCAGCCTATAAGATACAGAGAGCTACAGCAAGAAGGACTGAGCTAGAGAATAACAGTGGAGCTTCAGGTTTGGACTTCAGACCATTGACTTCTACTAGTAAGGGAATAATAATGACATGGCAACTTTTCAAGAGTTGTCCAAAAACCAAGAAAAGGACAGAAACACACAAAGATGTAACTTTTGATGGAGCACTAGTCGACCTACCTGTCCCATGTTCCTGTAGCCGTATTTATCCGCTATCCGCTCGGCCACCTCGGCTCCCCCGGCTATCCTGACCGCCCAGTGGTTGGTG